>JAPYYM010002930.1:0-11720 GCA_028534135.1 Potos flavus
TTTTTAAGATTTTATTTATTTATTTGACAGAGAGAGAGATCACAAGTAGGCAGAGAGGCAGGCAGAGAGAGAGGGGGAAGCAGGCTCCCTGCTGAGCAGAGAGCCTGAGATCATGACCTGAGCCGAAGGCAGAGGCTTTAACCCACTGAGCCACCCAGGTGCCCCTAAACTTTTTTTTTTAATGCAACTCTAGTAAAAGGTAGATTTATGGTTTCAGGTCTCCTGCCAGCAACACTGGGCCTCTACCTCCCAACATCCCAACCTGGTCTTCAGGAACAACATTTGATCAAAGATGAAATATTAGAAAACAATAAGATTTGTGAGAGAACAACCTCATTAAAAATAATTTGTACAAGCTTTATCTAAGCAAAAACAACAGAAAGAAAAGGCACTGACCCATTTTCCATATTTTTACAGTTCCAGTTAACTTCATTTATTCATTCATTCATTTACTCATTCATTCTGTACCTTCGTTGGGGCCTATTATGTGTCAGGGCCTAGGCTAGGTACAGCGGAAATGATCAGCAAAAACGGATATGATCCCTGTCCACAGAGAAATTACATTCTGGAGAAAGTGACGATTACATTGCATTAAAACTGTAGCATGGGAGGTGCTCCAAAGGAAAAAGATATGGTGCTCAGTGGACAGGTGACAACAAGAGGAGTCGATGTGGTCAGGGAAGTCAGAATAATAGTCCTTGTGTAAGAGGACCAATAAAGATGTTTTTGGCTGCAGGATAGCTAACGGAGGCTTAAACAGTTCAAGGCACTAATTTCTTATAACAAGAAGGAGGAGGTATTTTGATCGGGGTTGATTTGGAAGCTCGATAATGCCATTAAAACCCGAGGCTGATCCATTTGACAAAACTGGTAATTGGGGATCTTATCTAAGGGATGTGATCATACTTTTGGGCCTAATACTTGTTTTATGTTCATCGTTTTGCATATGCTGATGCACGTGCCATTTGCTGCCCATCATAACCCCCTGGAGCCATACCACAAGCCCCTGGACCGACCCCTGGATAGATACTAACTACCGCACAGCCCGCCGCCCCAATTCAGCAGGAAGCAGCCAGAGCAGTCATTGTCCCATTCCCTAACGGTAGTTAGGGGTTACTATTCCAGGGGGAGGAATGAGGAAGGGACAGGTGGGGAGAGATAGGTAGGGGGCTATGGGATCAGGCTCATAGAAATCCCAAAACTGCGGAAGTGTGGGGAAACCAGAGATAAGGGGAAAACCCGGACCACCCTACCCTAGGTGGGGGGGAGGGGAGGGGGGGAGGGGGGGAGGGGAGGGGCCGGTGTCTTTTATGATAATCACCTGTGACCAACGAGGAAGAATAACCAGACTCTAAAAAGGAGGTAAGACATTGAAGGTGTTTTCACTAGTCCTTGCTCAATGGTAGTATCAATAGAAACGTTAAAAGGATTTAAGTTCCCTGGTTAGCTTTCTATAAAAGACCAACCCTAAAGGCCGCAGTTGGCAACCCTGGCTGAACCACTCTCACTCTTGAGAGCTTTTTCTGTATCTTCACTTAATAAACTTCTATGGTTTGAAAAAATAAATAAATAAAAATTAAAAAAATAAAGAGTAAGCTTTAGGGGCACCTGGGTGGCTCAGATGATTGGGCATCTGCCTTCAGCTCGGGTTGTGATCCTGGGGTCCTGGGATCAAGCCCCATGTCAGGCTTCCAGTTTAGTGGGGAGTCTGCTTCTCCCTCTGCTTCTGCCTCTCTCCCCCGCTCATGTTCTCTCTCTCTCTCTCTCTCTCTCTCAAATGAATAAATAAAATCTTAAAAAAAAAAGCATAAGATCTAGGGACACCTGGGTGGCTGAGTTGGCATCAGGCTCCCTCTGCCGCTCCCCCTGCTTGTTGTGCTGTCTCTCTCCGTCAAACAAATAAATAAAATCGAATATTTTGAATATCCAAGTCTAGAATATTAGTAGTATGGAAGCAATTTTTAGGAGCACCTGTTAATGTCTCTCACAAATTATGTTCCCCAAAATATCATTTGGGAAATGAGGTTAAAGATACTCAGTGAATTTAAAAAAAAAAAAGATACTCAATGAATTAAAAGGTATGCCAAACTACTGAGGAGTCAGATAAATTTAGATAGTGAGTATTAATTAGTAGTAAAACAAGTGTCTTAGATTGCTGTTTGTTGGGGCAGCTGGGTGGCTCAGTCAGTTAAGCATCTGCCTTTCTCTCAGGTAGTGATCCTGGGGTCCTAGGATCAAGCCCCGAGTTGGGCTCCCTGCTCAGTAGGGAGTCTGCTTCTCTCTCTCCCTCTGCCTCGCTCCCTGTTCCTGCAAGTGCTCTCTCTCTCAAATAAATAATAAAATCTTTTTTAAAAAATTGCTGTTTTGGGGCGCCTGGGTGGCTCAGTGGGTTAAAGCTTCTGCCTTTGGCTCAGATCATGATCTCAGGGTCCTGGGTCCGAGGCCCACATCAGGCTCTCTGCTCAGCTGGGAGCCTGCTCCCCGCCTCTCTCTGCCTACCTCTGAGGGTTGCCATAATGATTATGTTCAAAAAATAAAAATAAAAAATTGCTGTTTTGTTTAGCGATGATGAGTTGCTCAGAAGGATTTTGGTCACCATGCACGACATGCAAGCAAAAAGTAAAGTCAATTTTAAGACTCCTACTGAAATATCAAGCTGGTATTTAGACCTAGACATTTTATTAAGCTTAGTGGTAGAGTCTATAGTTAGGCAAAATTGTAAACAATTAAATAAATAAATGCACATAACAAGTTATTTCTGTTCCACTCTTAGGCCTATATCCTGTATGTGAGGTCAGCAAGGACTTTAGCTATGGACAGCTGAGGGAACCCAGCAGAAGGTCAAGAGATGCAGAGATTCTACAGGAGTGTATTGTTAGCAATTCTGATTTGGGATCAAAGGCTGTGTAGAAAGGCAAACAGACCAGTGAAGTCTTCCCTCTGGATTCCAAATTCACAAAAGGAAGGGACTAGAATAGGTGGTAGGTAGAGAGGTTGGGTTTTGGTCAATGGGACCAGGAACAAGGCTCCAGTAATTTGACCTGATGAACACTGGGACAGATTATAAATTGCTCCTTAAAAAAGTAAACACCAGGGGCCCCTGGGTGGCTAAGTCGGTTAAGTATCTGCCTTTGGCTCAGGTCATGATCTTGGGGTCCTGGGATCAAATCCCACATCGGTTCTCTGCTGGTGGGGAGCCTGCCTCTCTCCTCCCTGCTTGTGCTCTCTCTCACTCTCTCTCTCTCTGAAATAAAATCTTAAAAAAAAAAAAAAGGAAAACACCTTTATTAAAATTTAACCCAACATCAATACCACCCTAGGGCTTAAAATTCTCTCTGAAGTAAAGAACCCAGAAATAGTATGGCCAAATTGATTTTTTGATAAAAGTACAAAAGCAATTCAGTGGAAGAAAGATAGTCTTTTTAAATAGAGTGCTAGAGCAACTGGATATCCACATGTAAAAAATTGAATCTTGACCTAAATCTCACGCCTTATTAACTAAAAACTTAACTCAAAAAAGACCATAGACTTAACTGTGAAAGGTAAAACCAAAAAACCTTTAGAAGAAAACATAGGTGAAAATGTTTAGGACATAGGATTGGTGAATAGTACTTGGACATGACACTAAAAGTATAATCCATGAACTTAAAAATGACCAATCTAGATTTCATCAAAATTTAATACATTTACTGAGCAACAGACTCAATTAAGAGGATGAAAAGACAAGCTACAGACAGGAGAAAATATTTGCAAACCACATATCTGATAAAGGACTCATATCTGGAATATATAAAGACCTCTCAAAATGTAACAGTAAGGTGTGCCTGGGGGGCTCAGTCATTAAGTGTCTGCCTTTGGCTCAGGTCACGATCCCAGGACCCTGGGATGGAGCCCCGCATGGAGCTCCATGCTTGGCAGGAAGCCTACTTCTCCCTTTTTCACTCCCCCTGCTTGTGTTTCCTCTCTCGCTGTGTCTCTGTCAAATAAATAAATAAAATCTTTAATTAAAAAATGTAACAGTAAAAAACAAATAATGCAATTAGAAAATGCGCAAAAGACATGAGATATTTAACTACATAGAATATACAGATGGCAAATAAGCACATGAAAAGATATTTGATATTATTAGCCATTAGGGGAATTAAATTAAGGCCATGATGTGATATTATGACACACCTATTATTAATGTTGGTTGAGCTAAAATAAAAAATAGTGAAATAGCAACTGCTGGTGAGGATAAGGAGAAACTATCTCATGTATTGCTGGTAGGAATGTAAAAAGGTAGAGCTACTTCGAAAAATAGTTAAGCAGTTTCTTAAAAAAAACGAACATACATGTATCACATGACCCAGCATTGTGCTTTTGAACACTTAATCCCAGAGAAATGAAATTTTATGTTTACACAAAAAAAACACGAGCATTCATAGCAGTTTTGTTTGTAATAGCCAAAAACCCAAAGCAACCAAAATGTTTTGCAACAGGCGAATGGTTAAACAAATAGGTATGTCCATTCGTGTATCTTTTTGGCTTTGCTTTTCTGGAGGATCCTAATACACCAGGAATGCTACTCAGCAATAAAAAGAATGCACTGTTGATACATGCATTAACTTGAATGGTTCTCAAGGGCATTATGCTGAGTGTAAGAAGTCAATCTCAAAAAGTCATACACTGCATGAGTCAATTTATGTAACATTCTCGAAATGTCAGAATTATAAGAATGGAAACAGTACTGTTGAACCTTGAACAAAATGGGTTTGAACTATGCGAGTCCACTTATACATGGATTTTTTTCAATAAATATAGTACATGTATTTTTTTTTAAGAGTTTATTTATTTAATTGACAGAGACACAGCCGGAGAGGGAACACAAGCAGAGGGAGTGCGAGAGGGAGAAGCAGGCTTCCCCATGAGAGGGAGCCCCAAGGGTGGGGGGTGGGGGGTGGGGGGTGGGGGGGTTCCATCCTAGGACCGCCAAGTCCTAAGCCAAGCCAAAGGCAGACGCCTAAGGACTGAGACACTCTTTTTTTCTTTAACAAACTTTTTTTTTTTAAGTAAATTCTACACCCAAGGTCGGGCTGGAACTTACAAATTCTTTTTTTTTTTTTTAAAGATTTATTTATTTGACAGCGCACAGGCTTGAGTGCGAGTGGGTGGGGGCGGAGGCAGAGGAAGAGGGAGGAGTAGACTCCTTGCTCAGCAGGGAGCCCAAAATGGGGCTAGATCCCAGGACGCTAAGCTCCTGACCTGAGCTTAAGGCAGATGTTTAACAGACTGAACCACCAGGCACCCCAAATACCTTTTCATTTTAAATAATTCACAGTTAATCATTGTTTTTAAGGTCAGTAGCCCACAATACAAAGATGTTTCCAACACTGGTCTCAGAAGATAATTTTTGTTTTATATGTATGAAGCATTAATAATATTCTTGGTGTTTAGAATATGATTGCAGGTTCAGGATTTACTGGGAGACAAGGATGTCAAATACTGTGTTCCATTAGTTTTTCATTGAAATCCACATGTCAAAAAAATAACCCTTTTCCAGGCCATATGTCCAAACTGGAAGATTTGATCCTTACACTAGAGAATATCAAACTGAATATAGTCCTTCCCGAGGGTTTACATACCAAATCTGGCAACACTTTGGAAAAGTACTACTTTAGGTTCTCAAGAATCCAGAGAGCACCCTGGCTCTTCCAGTGGGCTCAACCCTAAATATGCTCAGTCCTTTGAAAAAATTATGAGTTGCAGGTGTTTAAATTTCCAGGTTGTTTTTGTTGGGGGGGCGTGTTTTCATTAAATAACAACAAACAAGGATTACAATTTATGGAGGTAATGTTTACACTTAATGCACTGCTGCATTTTCTTTCATTCATTTTCCTTCTTATCTGTCAGTCAAGCCTTTCACCTCTTTTCTAAACTCCAGTATTTAACAAAACGCCAAAAAACCCCTACTCTATTACATTGAGGTTACAGAGCCTTGAGAACGAAGGAAGTTTGTCCCTTCCGGAGATCCGTCCTGGCGTTTGCCTGCAGCAAGATGGCGGCGGTCTCAATGTCAGAGGCGCTGAGGCAAATGTTGTGGGGGAAAAGGGCAGTGGCTGTAGCTGCCGTTTCCGTTTCCAGGGTTCCTATCAGGTAACAAGATTCTCAGGCTTCTTCTTCAAACTTCTGGGGTTTCTCCACTTTTGCGGAGGTCTCTGCTGGCTGGGTCCCGGAGAAGGCCTCGGGGAAAGCGTTCTCTGCTGACCCCTTCCTCTGGAGAGGGCAGGCGGATTTGGGACTAGCTGCGATTCAGGGGCGCTGGCCAGGCGAGTGGGGGCGTGAATGCGGGGATGGGGGAGGAGGACGTATGGTTTCTTGGAAGCTTTTGGACTGTTGCTGTGAGAGAGGGTCCGTGGGGTGGGGTTTCTTCGGGTCTGCGAGCCGAGCTCTAGCCCCCAGAGAAGGGGAGGAGTTTGATTTTTCTCCCCACTTTCCGCACTCCTCCATTTTTCACCTGTACGTCCATCACGCCTCCTTGGTGGAAGGTTAAATCCCTTTCTCCCTTAACACGGTTTTAAGTGGTATTAGTGGGTTTCTGTACAGAAAGATTGTTTTATTCATCAGACTGCTTGGCTGGAATTCATTGTTAGTGAACATAGCACTGTTAGTAATATTGGAAGGTAATTTTTTAAAGGCTGGTGGTGATGTCGGCAAGTTTCCTATCCAGAATTTTACTAAAGCTTCATAATAATTCAGAGATTGTTGCTGTTATTGTTCTGCTTTGAAGCGTTTTTGTGATAGTGATTTTTTTCCGACTGCATTAATTTTCGATTTCCCTGTTTTTTCGAATTTTCCTGACTTTATGTTACTAACACAACAACATACACACTAGTATTTTTATTTGCGAAGAATTATGTTTTATCGCTATTTTCGCTGCTTATTAGAAGCCAGGACATATAGTGAATATATGCATGCTCTGGCGATTACACTAAGTGCTTAGAATAACATAGAAAGACTGTATGGACATATGGGGCTGGTTAAAAATTGGTCTAATCAAACGCTAGTTAATTTAGTGTTATATTAAAATATAAAGGGAATGCAGAGAGTTAGAACTAGAGTTAATTAGAAAGGATTTTTAGAGGTAGATTTTATTAAGGTTTTAAATAGTGGGTGTTGGGGGCGTGGGGAGAAGAAGAGGATGTTGTGGGTAGGGTCAGTGGCTTATGAAAACTTGGAAGGCAGTAGTGGATATATACATAATATAGGGTCCTTGGAAAATAAGGATGCTAAGATTGGGGAAAGGTAAACAAGTTTGTGGTTAACTATTTTATGTATGGGGAACTTGAAGAATGGAAAGTGCTTTTCTAAGTAAAATGCCCCACTGATTGACTTAGGCTGTAAGAGAGGTGATCCAGGTTAGTTCTTGTACTCCTAGACATTATGGAGATTAATTTTGCATTCCCAAGTAATGTATTCATAGTAGCCGTAGAACTCAAAACAGATTTGAAGGGTCCACTGGTGCATGACTAATTAAGACATGACTGTATATTTAAGTCACAGCCATTCTGTCAGCTATTGTAGTTAAAGTAAGATACTGGATTTTGGAAACTGATAATTACTACTACTTACGCAAATTTGAAGGGTTTCTGCTTGCAAATGTGTTAGATTTGAAAATAAAATATTACATCATATATGGTGACCTTTGTTTCATTGTTTCACACTTTAAAAAATTTTGCCAAGGAAAAATTTTAAACACAAGTCAAATGACACATTTATTTGTATTTTTAAAAAAGATTTTATTTTTTAATTTTTAAAAAAGTTTTATTTATTTTAGAGAAGAGAGGGGCAGATTGAGAGGGAGGAAGAGTTTCAGCCTGGAGCCTGTTGCAGGGCTCTGTCCCACGTCCCTGCGATCACAACTGAAATTACGACCTGAGCTGAAACCAAGAGTCAGATGCTTAACCAACTGTGCCACCTGGGCGCTCCTAAAGATTTTATTTTTAAGTAACCTCTACACCCAGTAAGGTGCTTGAACTCACAATCCCGAGATCAAGAGTCAAATGCCCTACTGACTAAGGCAGCCAGGTTCCCCTGTTTATTTTCTTTCTGTAACACTTTTTTTTACCCAAAGAGTTTATGGTCATCTCACCTTGAGGCAAATTTATAGCCCTTCTCTTTTACATATTGTTGGCTTTTCATCCTTATTTTTTCTCTTTCTGTTATGATTCGGAGGTAGTGAGGATCTGAAAAGTTTGTGGGTGGAAAGAGAACCAATTAATTGGATAATTTAAATCTGAAATTCATTTTATTGTGATGCTTATAAAACATTTACAAATAATGTAACATTTCAGATCACTTGAATAAAATGAGGGAGAGTAGAATCAGTTAGGCAGCTGGTAAGAAGAGATACTGAAGAAAGATGAGTAGAAGGAAAGAGGCATTTACATTAGCTTGTATGAAATTAACTATAGTATATCAGTAAAAAGTGAGAACAAACCAAAAAACCCAACAACGTACATAAGGGTGAAAAATTATTTAAAAAGCGTAGATGATTCAGTTGATTCAGTTACTGAGCTTATGCTCTAGAGTGTCTTAGTTTCCATGTGCTTCTCATTTCCCTGGATTGAGTGAGGGGGGAAAACCTGGGTCAATGGCCTACATTTATTCTTACTTTCCTGGACTTATCTGAAATTGTCCAGGGTAAATTTAACTACTTAGGATTTTAATCTAAAAGCTAGGTAAAATGGTACTCTGGTTCAAAATAGCAATACTTCGAACTCCATGCTTGATACAGTGGTTTTTGTTTTCTTTAACCTATTCATGTATACTTATCTAGCCTTGTTTCATCATTTCTCATTTTTAAAAAATATTTTATTTATTTATTTGTCAAGAGAGGGCACAAGTACGGGGAGCTGCAGGCAGAGGGGGAGGGAGAAGCAGGCTCCCTACCGAGCAGAGAGCCTGCTCTGGGGCTCCACCCCAGAACCCTGGGATCATGACCTGAGCCAAAGGCAGACACTTAACTGACTGAGCCACCCAGAGGTCCCATCATTTCTCATTTTGAACTGAGTCTTGTGTTTACCTCCAACAGAGTTCCTTAGGGTCTGCACAGGGTATTAATGATGTGGTGAGAACTAAGTGTATGGATCTTTTTTGGGAGGCTTATTTTGTGCTCCTATCTCTGGCTCTGTTGTGCTGCCCTATTTTCTTTTTCAGCATTAGATAAGCCAGTATGAAATTATGTCTCCAGGAACCTCTGTTGAGTAAGATGTGCTAAAGGTGACAGTCCTAAGGTTGACAAGAGTTCTGTGTATATTACACCTTGCTGTGAAACTGCCTCAGCCCAAATTTGAGAAACATCTAGGACATTTAAAACCAGTTGTTGGCTTCACTTCAGACAAGCTGAATAAATTCCTCTCTGAAGTGCAGCCACTTCACTTTCTTTGAAACATGTCAAAGCCAAGTTTAGTGAGCTTGAAGTATCTCTAAGGTGTCTTTTTTTTTTTGAAGTAGGCTCCATGCCCAGTGCGGAGCCCAAGGTGGGGCTTGAACTCGTGACCCCGAAATCAAGACCTGAGCTGAGATCAAGAGTCGGAAGCTTAACCGACTGAGCCACCCAGGCTCCCCCTAAAATGTCTTCTAATAGGTTTCATTGTTTGGCTTATTTTCCTCATTATGAAAGATCCATAATTGGTCTGTTTTCTTCCATAGTAGACATCTTTTTTGAATTCTTAGAATTAAATTTTTTAATACCTTTATCACAGTGTCTGGCACATAGTAAACCTTACCTAAATAAACACTACTTTAATTTTGGTTTGAATATCTGAATATGTTTCTTTTCTTTAATCTTGTGATAGATATCCTGGTAGATGCTGTTATTGTTTAAAATATTTGCCTCTGTTCCCTGTGACAGGATTATACATCACTGCCACATTAGCCAAGTGATTTGTTTGGGCCAATGAAGTGTTACTGGCAATAATATGCCATGTCAGGCAGAAGATTTAAGGGCTATCCTATGTTTTGCCATGTCTCTTTTCCCTCTGCCTATGAGGTGGACATTTTAGGTAGGATTTTTTTTTTCTTTTAGCTTAGATCCTAGAATGAAGATGACATAGAGCAAAGCTAGAAGCTGATTCTTACAGGTTGTGTAAAATATAAAGTGACTAAGAAATCTTTGTTGTAAGTTACAAAGATATTTGGATTGTTGGTTGCCTCAACATAACCTATACTGACCCTTTTTTTTACACACATACATGTACACACACTTGTAAATGAGCAATTTTTAGCACATGGACTGATATATCAGTAGTGAGGCCACAGGCTTTTGGAGGGTGGGAAATTTTTTACTTATTTTTGTATACTTCATGACACCCATGTAATGGCACACAAATAATAGGTAAATGTTTATCACATAGATGAGTAAATAAATATTTAGAGATATTTGATTGTGAGGAAAAACAAGAAGCCATAGGTAGTATTTCTATTAGTGTAGCCTCATCAATGAAAGCTAAGGAAGCACTAACCTACATAAATGTAAATATAAAATATCTACAGCACATACTCTTTTCTAATTACTTGAGGTGGTCTGAGTTTAGGATATTGACCTAAAACTGTGTTATACTTCTAGATTGAAGTTGTCTTGCAGATTTTTTTGTACTCATTAATTTCCTTGACAAGTGTTCTGACTCTTGTATTCAAATTTTAAAAAAGAGGTGGAAATGAATTTGGGAAAGGGTATTCATGAAACATAACTTTTTTGGAATAATAGTAACTAAATGTGATTATTAGTTTTGCATTCTGCAAACCACTTTACATGAAGTATTTAAAAGTTAATGTTACGTTGGGCTTAATGGAGAAAGAAGGAGCAATTTGATTCCCTTGTAATACATGTTCTCTGGGTATGGGGTGAATATAGAATAAGGCAGTTTTTTAAAAAAATTTATTTATTTGTCAGAGAGAGAGCGAGAGTGAGTGAGCACAAGTAGGGGGAGCAGCAGGCAGAGGGAAGAGCAGGCTCCCAGGGAGCCCGATGCGGGATTCAATTCCAGGACCCTGGGATCATGACCTGAGCTGAAAGCAGACACTTAACTGACTGAGCCACCCAGGCATCCCAGGCAATTTCAAATGGAGGTTTTATTTTATCTAAAATAAAATCCCTTGGTGAAAGTTGAGAATCATTTTTATGGTATTTGTTCTGAGCACAAATTACTAATAGCTGACATTTATTTCTCACTGTGTATTAGCCACTTCGCTTTACCTGCATTATCTTATGTATTTCTCACAGTAATCCTATGAACTTAGGTGTTCTTATTTTTCTCATTTTTCAGATGAGGAAACATACAGATGAGGAAACCGATTTTAAAATTTACATTGCTAGGAAACAGTCCAGTTTAGCAGTCTAAAAGAACATGTCGACTTTAGTAGTGAGGAATATAGGTCTGATAATAGAAAATTAAAACCTCAGTGTCTTCTCTGTTTTTCTTTTCACAAGATGTCTTTGAGAAACTATCTGATGCTCTTTACTTTCACTCTACTGTTCCTTTTGTACAGTGAGAGTCTCCAATTGAGAAATAAGGTTTTTTTGTTTTATTTTTTGTAGTAAGGATTTTGTTCCCTTAAGTTTGGTAATTATTTTTGGTGGGAAACTTTGTATATGTGACTTGATTATTATACTTTCTTACCCTCTTAAAAAACGCATGTGATACATGTATTAACCAAGGTAAACTGAACATATTTTT
>JAPYYM010002931.1:0-11720 GCA_028534135.1 Potos flavus
ACTGAGCCACCCAGGTGCCCCTTTTGCTTCTTTTTTTAAAGAAGATTTTAATTTTTTGAGAGAGAGAGAGAGAGAGCACAAGAAGGGGCAGGGTCAGAGGGAGAAGCAGACTCCCTGTTGAGCAGGGAGCCCGATGCGAGACTCGATCCTAGGACTCCAGGGTCATGACCTGAGCCAAAAGCAGTTGCTTCACCGCCTGAACCACCCAGGCCCCCTGACTGTGTTTTGTTTCTTGAAATGGTTTCTCCTCCTCTCTTTCTCTTCCTACTTTTACCTTTCTAGACTTACCTTTCCCCACCTTACAGGTGTGACCGAACTTAAAATAATTATAACAATAGAGCTACAGCCTGCAAAGCCCTTGGGTGGGTCATTTCTTTCTTCTCTCTCTGGTTCCTCCACCTCCTCCATTCTCCTTAGCCCCTTCGCTGGGAGCTGGGTCCGGGAAAGGGGTGGCAAGTGTAGCCCCCTGCTCTTCTCAGTGGGTTTACGTTCCTCTTCTGTGAGTTCCCACCTCATTGCAGGGGGCATCCGAAGCCAGAGCTCCAGCCACTTTCCTTCTTTCTTAGGAAAATCTCATATTTCACTTTGCAACTTGGCTGTCCGGCTTATGTTCCTAACCTTGCTCACACGCTCTAGGAGGAAGAACGGCTCTGCCATCAGACAGGACTGGTCTGCAGTGTAACCCACCCACCCAGGTTGCTCCTATGAACTCTGGACCAGGATATGTAGACGCTTCTTGGCTATTCCCTCTGGCTGAGATTCAGTTGGTGTCCAGATGCCCCTGCATTAGCTTCAGGACATCCCTGCCCCCTGCCCCCTCTTTCTTCCTGCTTTTTCACCCCTTTACCCCATGGCTTCTGCTATCCCACGGGAAACTCTCATTTGTCAGTGAGAAACACCTATAAGGCAAACAACCTCTCTTTAGTAGCAGCGGAGCATATCCAGAGTGCGGTCATATGCTGTTACAATACTTCCCCCAAGAAGGACAAAGAGAGGAAGGGCACTGAAGTCCTCATTCTCGCCCTGCCAGTGACAGACGAGGTGTAGAGTGATGGCAGAGAGCCCTACCCCACCCACTGCCTATCACCCGGGGTGCTGTCCCCCCACTGCTGTCCACGGCTCCATCGGCACCCCACACAGGTGGTTCGGCATGTCCGTGTCTTCCCTGAACCACGTGGCGCTCTCTTCTCTCTGTCCTCCTTCCCCTTGGCCAGCATCTCCTCATCTGATTCACTAGGAATTCACTTGTAGGAAGCCTGGCCTCAGTTTCCTTCCAGGGCTCCTCTTTGGCTGGGGTCCTGCACACCAGGGCATCCTTCCCAAACACCACAATCTCCTGGCATTCTCCTAACACCCCCTAGAGGATTGCTCTTGTTCCAAAAAGAATCCAGCCACAACCTGTGTATAGGCCATTCCAGCCCCATGACCTTATTTCCCACTGCTCTCCTCCTCCAAGCTTCCAGACCAGCAAAAGACACACCTCCGTTGTCTGTGCACAACCCGCCCTTCTGTCCTCCACACAGGTCGACGATCGTCCTCCAACTTGGGCCCAAGACATTTCCAAATCCCAGATCTTCAGCAAAGGGTTACAACACGGGGTCAGTGACCAACTCTGAGCCTCTTGGCATAGAGTCTACTGTTTGCTTGAGCTCTGAATTCATTTTTCAAGATGAAAAAGTTGAGATCTCTCATACTAAACATCCAGATGTCTGGCTTCTCTTATAAAAGATCTACAGATCTTTTCTGTATCAACAGACCTAGAAACTTTATGCTCACTTTTGGCACAGCAACCAATGGCAGGGGCTGGATTTTCTGCAAAAAGACACGCTGAAGGGTTTACCACACGCCCTCCCATGCTGCATCCTCCCTGACAAGGACAATGAGCAGAACCCAGTTACTCAGTATCCTGCCTGTCCGTAGGTATCGAGAGGGTCACTTCTGTTCCAGGCCTTTCCCTCCCAGGACAGAGCCCCTAGTTTGGCTGGTCCTTCTCTTCCGTGCCTGGGAATTCATGTCCGTGCGTGTTTCGTCCCGCCTCATTCGCTGTGTTGCAAGTGCTCTTTGGCTGTGTCAGAGGTGGATACTTTGTTGATCCTTTTAGGGCAAGCATTCTTAATTTTTCAGGAATCTTCCTAAGAAAAGCCATGGCTTTCCTCCCATCCCTCCAAAGGCACAGACATGCACCATTTTGCCTACAATTCAGGCGACGTAAGGAGACCTGGTGTGCTGGGCGATTCGTGGCTGCCACATTACGAACTGCAGGGCGAGGACTATCTTTTCCGTGAAACCAATTCAATTCTGTAGGACCGAGTCTATGGGTCTTTACTGTGTGCTACACTCAACAAATGCCGAGTGTTGCCCGGCTGGTGGACAGCAAGACTATCCATGAATATAGTTGTCCAAGCTGCCTCTACCCAGGTCCTGGGAGCACAGCACTAGTTCTTGGCACCCTGAGTCACCCAAGGAAGATGAGGTACCAGCTCCAGACCCACCAAGTGAGGCATCACAGCTGCCCTTGCATTTGACAAATAACTGCAGTCTTCACCTTGCTATGAAAAATCCAATTAAGAAAGTTTTTCCAAAAGAAATAACCTCGTTGTTCTCTCCCCCCCCACCCCCTTTTTGTCCCGGAATAATGCTATGCTGATAGGAACATGATAAATTAATTACACTCTGGAATGCTATTCATTGCTAGGAAAGAACACTAAATCGACACATACAGTGTTTGACATTGGAATACAAATATTGCCCTTATGTTTTTGCTTTATTTTTTTAAAACCCAATGGATCCAGTTTACGCAGGATTATATGCATAATCCTTTTAAAGGCTGCGGAGGTAACAATGTGCTGGGTGTTATAGTCAGCCAAAGAACAAGGTAACGCAGGAATGAGATTAGCATCTCTTCAGTTCCTTGCATTTCTGATATTATTTTGGTGTTCCTCCAATTCCTGATAACACAGAAACACTGTTGTGGCCCACGTCCCTGAAATGGAAGGACATTGGCAAGCCTGAATTGGAAACCAGTGCAAGCAGCCTTTCTGGGAATGTGTGAGAAGGTCACTTTTTGAGAATTGGGACTGTCCACAGCCATTGTCATGATTTCTGTGCTATTTCAACCAGGCCCTTCTGCCAGGCAGTCTGGATTAATGAGAGTTCCTGCAGGTCCTCCACAGGGATTAAAGGAACAAATCAGAAGTGGTGTCTGGCGTGACTCAGAGGAGGATCGGAGGAACTATATTCGGAGGAAATCTTCAGAAGAGCAAATTCCAAAATACTTTTAAGTTTGAAATGTATAAAAAGTGAAAAGATTTTGATGACACCCTTGATCTTTGAATCCTTATTCTAATTAATATCGAGTCTGAACTCAGACTCCTTCCCTTAAAATTTTTCTCAGTAAATCAATCTCTTGATGACCGGTCAGCCTAATTCAGCATTTACCGAGTTTCTAGATGCGAGGGGTGGAGAGCCCCCAGTCAGATGTGTGTCCAAATTTACCCACCTTGTGCAGTAAGGCTGAGATGCCACCCCCTTCTCTGGCCAGCCTTCCCCCGCCCTCCACACACACGAAGTTTTTCTGGCGGAAGTGGTCTCTCCCTGATGGAGAGATGCTGTGCAAACATTGCCCTTATGTTTGTTGTTGTTGTTGTTTTTAAACCCAATTGGTTCCAACAGCACAAGGTGTCACCTTTGACCATGGCACTCTGTCCCCCAAAGCTCTCAAAACTAGTCTTCTTTTTTCATTTCTGAAGGCCCCACCAAAGGCTAGCACGTATCAACTTTTGCCAGGAATCTAACAAGAGTTTCTAGGCTGATCTCCTAGTGCGGTCTGGCCCCTCTTCCTCTCTCCTTGAGTGATCCGTTATACTACACTTCATTTTCTACCTCACCTGTCAGTAACTGACGATCACATCGACCTTCCTTGTCAGCTGTCAAGCTCTACCAACTCATTTGCCTTTAGTCCTCTGCTGGGACCAGCGAGGAATGTAGCAAGTAGACAGGATTCACAGATATTTCTTGAGTGGATAACTGGTTACTTGTCCATGATTTGGGGGGCACCCCTTTCTGGACCAGTCGTAGACCAGATTGCATCCCCTGGTGGCACCTGAGCATGACAGAAGCTCAGTGAACATTTGCCAAGTCAGGCGGAATTTAATGGGCTGTCAGAGTGTGGACTAGAAAATTAAGTAGGAGGAATAAGTGTGAGTGACACTATCTAAATGAAAATCCATGTTGTGACAGTAGATCAGACCTTTTCTCCTCTGATGTTGCTCTTTTGGAAGTCACAAAATGTCCAAGGTATCATAGGCGTTAAATATTGCACAAGGGAATTGTCTATAACAAATGTCATGATTGTTCAGGGATCCATGTCCCTTGGCAGCGAGTATGACCTGGGACTAAAATGGGAAAGACCGGGAACCCTGTGTGGGGTCCTGGCTCTTCAGGTAAGCCATCCAGTCACTAACCCTGAGCTGAGGCACTTGAACCCTCCCTTTCTTGTTTTGCTCATTTGCGACTCGGGTAATAAGAAGACGGTGTGATGAGTGAAAGAGTTTCTTTAAATCCCTGTGCAACAAGGCAGTGAATTGAAAATCAGGAAGATAGGGAAGAGTGTTCTGGACAAGATGGCTCAATGAGTTCATGCTTTGATCCAGCCTTCAGCTCTGAACACAGCCATGACAGATAAGGTATAAAAATAGAAAGCTAAAAAGAGATGTCTGGCTCAAGAGAAGCAGTGAAAGCTTTCCGGAAACCTCTGACCCACTGGGCTCTTTGTCTAAAGTCAGCAGGGAGCTCAGCTCCGCTGGGCAAGCCCGGCAGGCGAACAACCAAGATGACAGACAGGAGCCAAGTTACTTGAAGTCAGGAGCTGAGTGGGAGTCCTGGAAGAAAGAAATCGTGGAAAGAAACCGTTGCCTGGAGACCACAGTTCTAGAACAATGAGGGTCTAGGAATGTGGAGTGGAGACCCAACTCCCCACCAAAAACTGAGCCTGGTCACATACTGGCCTCAAGACTACATGGATGTCCTCGGGATCGTTACAAGACAGAGACCCCCCAACTACTGTTACCAAGGCCAGGATGCCCCCAAACTGCCGTTATCTAGTCCAGGATGACATTCCAGAGTCCGGGTGGAAACTGTCACAAAATGGTGGTCAGGGAAGAGTGGGCTAGGTGAGGTGGATCCAAGTGGGAATGAAAATGAAATACGAAAAGAAGCCAAAAAACAAAACCCACTTGAAATGAGCCTACAATTAAAATTCTAAAACCTGTGAAGAAAGCTGATATTAAGGACAGTCAAAAGTCCTCATTTTATGAAGTTAGAACACTCTGATACCAAACTGCATGACGGTCGGACAAAAAAGGAAAATCACCCATGAGCAGCAACCCTGAAAACTATTGCAGAGACACTAGGTAAAAATATTAGCAAACCAAATTCAACAACTCTTAAATCAACACTATATCAGAACAAATAAAATAATAAGTTTATTCCAGGAATGCCAGGTTTAACGTGGTGTAATATAAGAAATTCAATGTCTATTAGTAACATAGTAGTAGTAGTAATCCTAATATTATGATGTAATGATTAATTTTATGTTACAACTTGACTGGGCCACAGGGTGCCTAGATATTTGGTCAAACATCATTCTGGGCGTTTCTGTGAAGGTGTTTTTGGATGAGATTCGCATTGACATCTACAGACTGAATAAAGCAGATTGCACGCTTCAAAGTAGGTGGGCCTTACCCAATCAGTCAAAGACCAGAATAGAATGTAAGTCTGACTCTCTCTCAAGTAAGAGAGAATTTTCCTGCCTGAGAGCCTTTGAAATGGAACATAGGCTCTTTCTGGTTCTATAGCAGCCTGCTGGCCCTTAGACCAGAATCAGGATGTCAGCTCTGTAGATTTTCTATTTGTCAGTCTCCATAATCAAGTAATCCACTTCCTTAAAATAAATCTTTTCATAATCTCCTATTGGTCCTGTTTCTTTGGAGAGAAATGTAGATGGTATTATTATCAAATTTAATATGTGATTCATTTTAAAGGAGAAAAACCATATAAGCGTTCATTTTTTTGCATATATATAATAATCCTTTTTTATTAAAAGGACATATGTATTTGTATGTACATAAGAATGCTATTATATGCATACAAAAATTTGGTTTTTTTGGGTTTTTTTGTTTGTTTTTTTCCCCAAATATTTTTATTTTATTTTTTCAGTGTAGCATTCATTTCCTTATTTAGTCAACATTTATGTGTTGAACACCTATTCTGTGTAAATATAGTTTTAGGCACAGAGAAGGATCCACAAAGCGGACAAAAATCTCTTTTCTGATGGAACTTATGTTCAATCTGGCGGGGAGAGGGGGAGAAGGACCCCAGTGGTCAGCAAAATAAATAGCATTCCTAATATGTTGAAAATGTAGAAGTGCTATGGAAAAAAAAAAAAATCAAGCAGAGAAGGGCGACAGGGAGTGTTGCCCAGGGGTGGGGGGAGGTTGTCATTTTAAATAGGGTGGCAGGGGAAACTCTCACTGAAAAAGTGAGATTTCAGTGAAGGTCTTAAGGAAGCAAGAAGCAAGCAATTCAGGCACCTGGGGGGAGGCAGAGGGAGCTCTAAATGCCAGGAACTTAGGATGGGAAAGGTCCGGTGGGAGGACAAAGAATTCAGTTACTGTGGCTAGGAAGAAGAAACAAGAAGTAGAGGGAAGACAAGGGAAGTGCTCAAGAGATGCGGGAAAGATCTTGTAGGTACTTTCAAAAGCCTTTGTAAGATGGGAAAAATGGGAAGGTGTTAAGCAGGAATGACTTACTTTTTTTTTTTTTAATTTAATTTTCTTTTTTCAGTGTTCCAAAATTCATTGTTCATGCACCACACCCAGTGCTCCATGCAATACGTGCCCTCCTCAATACCCACCACCAGGCTCACCCAACCCCTCAACCCCCTCCCCTCCAAAACCCTCAGTTTGTTTCTCAGAGTCCACAGCCTCTCATGGTTCGTCTCCCCCTCCGATTTCTCCGTGCTTACAGTGGTTACCATGTTGAGAACCTGTTGAAGATGCCGAAGAAGGGAGACTAGTCAGGAGGCCAAACAGAGATGGTGTTGGCTCAGACCAAGAGGGTATCACAGGATATGGTGTGAAATGGTCAGAGTCTGGATTATATTCATGTGTATTTAAAGTCATGTTTATGAAGGTATAATTTGCATTCAATAAAATTTATCTCTTTGAGGTAAACATTTGAGGAATTTTGACAAGTGTACTGTCATGTAGTCATAATCATAATAAAGATATGGAATCTTTCCATCACTTCAAAATTTCCATTATGCTCCTTTGTAACTATCTGTTCTCCTAACCTTAGCCCCCAGCAACCACAAATCTGATTTCTGTCTATACAGTTTCACCTTTTCCAGAATGCCCTACAAATGAAATCATATAGTACATAGCCTTTTACATTTAGTTTCCTTCACTTGGCATAAGGATTTGTAGATTCATATGTGTTGTTTCGGGTATCAGTAGCTTGTTCCTAATATTGCTGGTTAATATTTCATAATGGATGTGCCATGATATTTATCTGTCACTAGTTGATAAACATTAACATTTACTTTAGGTCTTTACTTTAGGTTACTTTAAGGTTTAACTTAAGGTTCTTATAAATAAAATTGATAAAAACATCCAATTACATGTCTTTGGTGGACTTATGTTTTCATTTTTATCAGGTTAATACTTAGGACTAGTTGTAGTTGTATGTTTAAATTTCTAAGAGGGGCGCCTAGGTGGCTCAGTCAGTTAAGCATCTCCCTTTGGCTCAGGTATGATCCCAGGGTCCTGGGATCTGGCTCGCTGCTCAACAGGGAGTCCGCTTCTCCCTTTCCCCACCCTCTGCTAGTGCTCTCCCTCTCTCATTTGCTCTCTCTCTGTCTCAAATAAATAAAATCTTAAAAAAACAAAAAATAAAAGTGAATATAGACTATTTTATCATACCTGTAGAAAACAGAAGGGGAAAATTCTTTGAGGAAAAAAAGCTGTTAAAAGAAAAACATGGGGCGTCTGGGTGGCTCAGTGGGTTAAGCCTCTGCCTTCGGCTCAGGTCATGATCTCAGGGTCCTGGGATCGAGCCCCGCATCGGGCTCTCTGCTCAGCGGGGAGCCTGCTTCCTCCTCTCTCTGCCTGCCTCTCTGCCTACTTGTGATTTCTCTCTGTCAAATAAATAAATAAATAAATAAAATCCTCAAAAAAAAAAACAACAAAGCTGGAGGTATCACCATTTTAGATTTGAAGTTATATCACAAAACAGTAATAATTAAAACAGTATGGTACTGACTTAAACATAGACACAGAGATCAATGGAATACAATAAAAAAAACAAATAAATACACAATTATATGGTCAACTAATCTTTGACAAAGAAGGCAAGAATATACAATGGGAAAAAGACAATCTCTTTAACCAGTAGTGTTGGGAAAACTGGACAGCTGTGTGCAAAAGAATGAAACTGGACTACTTTCTTACACCATACACAAACATAAACTCAAAATGGATTAAAGACGTGACTAAATGTGAGACCTGAAACCATAAAAAGTCCTAGAAGAAAGCATAGGCAGTAATTTCTCTGACATCAGCTATAGCAATATTTTTCTAGACATGTCTTCTGAGGCAAGGGAAATAAAAGCCAAAATAAACTATTGGGACTATATCAAAATAAGAACTTTCTGCACAATGAAGCAAATAACCAAGAAAACTCAAAGGCAACTTATTGAATGGGAGGATATTTGCAAATGATATATCTGATAAAGGGTTGGTATCCAAAATATATAAAGAATTGATACAACTCAACACCAAAATAACAAATAATCTGATTCAAAAATGGACAGAAGACATGAAAAGATACTTCTCCAAAGAAGACATACAGATGGCCAGCAGACACATGAAAAGATGCTCAACATCATTGATCATCAGGGAAATACAAATCAAAACTACAAGGAGATACCATCTCACACTTATCCGAATGGCTAAAATCAACAATACAAAAAAAAAAAACAGGTGTAGGTGAGGGTATGGAGAGAAAGGAACCTAGTGCACTGTTGGTGGGAATGCAAACTGGTGCAGTGACTCTGGAAAACTGTATGGAGTTTCCTCAAAAAGTTAACAATAGAACTACCCTATGGTCCAATAATCACATTACCAGGTATTTACCCAAAGAATATGAAAGCATTAATTCAAAGGGATACATGCACCCCTATGTTTATAGCAACATTATCTGCAATAGCCAAACTATGGAACCAGCCCAAGTGTCCATCGAAAGGTAAATAGATAAAGAAGATGTGGTATATATATACAATGGAATATTATTTAGCTATATAAAAGAGTGACGTCTTGCCATTTGCAACAATATGGATGGAGGTAGAGAGTATAATGCTAAGTGAAATAAGTCAGTCAGAGAAAGACAAATACCATATGATTTCGCTCATATGTGGAATTTAAGAAACAAAACAAATGAGTAAAGAAAAAAAAAAAGGAGAGAGAGAGACAAACCAAGAAACAGACTCTTTACTATAGAGAACAAACTGATGGTCACTAGAGGGGAGGTAGATGGATGAACTAGGTGATGGAGATTAAGGAGTGCACTTATCATGATGAAAAAGAAATTAAATAAATAAATTGGAAAAAAATGAAAAAAGCTGTTAAACAGAAGTCAAAAAATAATATAGTAGAAATATATCCAACTATACTAATAATAATTTCTTAAACAGGATATGTACACACGGAAAGACTAAGATTATCACACTGAATAACAAAATTAAATCCAACTCTATGCTGCTTACTGCCGAGAGCCGCAGAAGCCTCGCCGCTTGACACGGTCACGGCGAGGACATGGCAGCGTTTGCACAGCTCCTGCCACATGGGACAAGATTGGGATCTCCTCCTGTAACTCTTTATGTTACTCGTATTCCCTTTTTCTCTTTGGCTTAAGCCCTTTGCTCAAGTTGAGGCTCCGGCCCACTCAACCCACTTCCAACCAGACCGAGATCTCCTTCCAGATACTACATAAAGCAACCAAACCATTCTCCCGCCATAAAACCGTTAGAGCAAATAACTGCGAGGCTCCCTTCCAATGTTTGTCCACCAAATGATTGCAGATAAGATGATAAGGTACTTAAAGGCCAAAAAATTACACAGGCCTTTAATGATCTACAGCCGACCTTAGCTCCCCCCTGGGGTTCACATTCCATCCTCGCCACACCGACACCTACATTCCCTTACAATGGAGAGCACACAGAAGATAAGGCAGGAGTGGTTAAATACAAAGACAATAGAGTTTGACTTCAGACTTTGCCATCTATCCAAAGAATACACAGGATGAGGCCCCCATGTGCCTGCTCACTCAGCAGCAATAGGGGGCTTGTACAAACAGTTTGGGCCATTCTATAATAAACTCAATGTCACTCCTCTTCCTTCGGTTAATGTGCAAAAGGTATGCGTGACTAAACCTTTATCTAATACATAGAAACAGGGTCATAAAAATTGCTATTAAGGGTCTTGCTGTTCAAAATAAGATAAGCCTGTCTCTGCCTTGGTCTTAGAAAGGACTATAGGTTCTGCAAAAATACTTTTGTTGATCTAAACCTCCTTATCTAAGAAAATCATTGACTGTTTTCCTTATATCCTGCTGCCTATAAATAAAGAGTTAAAAACCAGTAAGGCGGAGATGCCTGCCTGGTGATTGAAAGAATCCCCTGGCTCTCCCATTCCTCTCGCCGACACTGTCCATCCTTCAGGGGCCCCTGGACTGCCTGGGCTGGTCCTCGGCAGCTTACAAGATACACATCCAAAATATGTGGGGCGCCTGGGTGGCTCAGTCGGTTGAGCACCTGCTTTCAGCTCAGGTCATGATCCTGGGTCCTGGGATTGAGCCCCACATCAGGCTCCCTGCTCAGAGGGGAGTCTGCCTCTCCCTCTCTCTCTTTACCACTCTCACTGCTTGTGTCTCTCTCTTTCTCATTAAACAAATAAAATCTTTTAAGAAAATAAAACCAAATAAAAACGTTGAAAATTAAATAATGAAAAAATATATTCAATAAATATTAAACCACAGAAAGCTAAGGTATCAATATTAACATACAAAAAAGTAAAAATTCAGGAGAGTAGTAGGATGTGAAAGTCGCATAATTTAATAAAATGAAGATATTAAAATTACGGCTTTGTGCGTGTGTAAACGCACGGACTTAAAAAATATAAGAAAATACTGGCGGATTTACAAGAAATTGGGATATCCATACGAAGAGGAATTGGATTATGGGAGAGGTTTAACATCCTTCTCTCAGAAACCGATACATCCTTTCTACTCCAGAAACATGCTAAGCATATGCATAAAGAATATTTGAGTAATAGAATTACGAAGTTTTATTGAATAAACATATAGAGAGAACCCTACACTCAACCAGTAAAGAATAGTCATTCTTTTTTTTAAACACTGTTTTCTTTTGTTTTGTTTTAAGATTTATTTATTTATTTGCCAGAGAGAGAGCGTGAGAGAGCAAGAGTACAAGCAGAGGGAGCAGCAGGCAGAGGGAGAAGCAGACTCCCTGCTGAGCAGGGAGCCCGATGCAGGACTCGATCCCAGGACCCTAGGACCCCAGGATCATGACCTGAGCCGAAGGCAGACGCTTAACCAACCGAGCCACCCAGGAGTTCTAAGAATATTCATTCTTTACAAGTATCCGC
>JAPYYM010002932.1:0-11718 GCA_028534135.1 Potos flavus
GAGAGAGATCACAAGTAGGCAGAGAGGCAGGCAGAGAGAGAGGGGGAAGCAGGCTCCCCGCTGAGCAGAGAGCCCGATGCGGGGCTCGATCCCAGGACCCTGAGATCATGACCTGAGCCGAAGGCAGAGGCTTTAACCCACTGAGCCACCCAGGCGCCCCTGCCCGTTTGTTTTTTAATGATGATACCACACCCGGGCCGTGCCAGCTACTCTGATCACAGTGCTGTCTGACTCAGACCCTTGCCACTTTCGTAGCTAAGGCACGCCCTCTCACTCCAGTTTTAAATTTGTATTTTTCTTATTAGGAATAAGACGGAGCATCTTTGGTTTTTCTGTGTCTCTGACCTCTATAGCCTTTGCCCATCTTTCTATTGTCGGACTTTTCCTTGATGATTTGTAGGCGTTCTTTCTATATTAGAGAGATTTGCTTTTGTCTATGATAGTTAAAAATACTCTTGCTTGCCCTTCCTTTAAACTTCCTTCTGGGTTTGTTTTGGTTTGGGTTCTACCCAGGGACTTGGGGGCACGGTGATTACATGCGGGGAGAGTTTAGAGGGGTGTTGAGGGGCGGGAGGTGTGTGGAGGAGCGCCTGGGTGGGTGGCGTGGAGCTGTGGGGCGGCGTGGGTAGAGCCAGTGGGACGCTTCAGAGAAGATCGCGGTTGGCCTGCGAGGCCGTCGCTCTGTAGTGAGTTTTTGTTTAGGAACAAAATTAGCTCACTGTAACCAAGTGACAGAAAGTGCACGAAGACAGCATCTCTCTTAAGCTTTGTTCCTCATGGAGGGGATCGTTCCTTGCTTTTTTATTTCGGGCAGCTCTCAGTATGTTGCTGTCCCAGGAACGTGGCTGTTGCCCAGATTGGCATGATTTTAGGACTCAGAAGAAACTGGGTCAGGTTAAAAGAAATCAAACAATGGACAAGTAGAAGAAAAGGAGAAAGGACACTCTCTGCAGACAAGTATTTATTTTTCTGGATGGTTATGCTCATGATTTTCAACTTAGAGTTCACTTAAGGACTTTGAGTGATGGGCTGTCGGACACATCAGTTGGACCCTCCGTACAACATGGTGATTTGACAGTTCCATCCATTACGCTGTGCTCACCGTAGGTGTAGCTGCCATCTGTCACCAGATGACATTATTGCCATATTATCGACTATATTCCCTACATGTTTTTTTTTAAGATTTTTTAAGATTTTATTTATTTATCTGTCAGAGAGAGAGAGAGCACAAGCAGGCAGAGTGGCAGGCAGAGAGAGGAGGAAGCAGGCTCCCTGCCGAGCAAGGAGCCCGATGTGGGACTCGATCCCATGACCCTGGGATCATGATCTGAGCCGAAGGCAGCTGCTTAACCAACTGAGCCACCCAAGCATCCCCCTACATGTTTTTTTTTTAAGTAGGATTTATTAAATAGAATCAAATAGCACACTTACCAAAGTAGACTAGACTTTTGAACATCTTTTCTCATAAAGGGATTTTAATGAATTATGTGACATTGATAAGAGACTATATTTAACACACCGTGGGTATGAAAATGAGTCACGGTTCCAGGCCCCCAAGAGCTTGTCACAGTCTCCTTTTTATCCAGTGACACCCAGTGCAGTGTTCTGTGCATAGGACGAGCTTCACACAGGCGTATATGTCTCATGTGTGGCCTTGGGGAGCAAAATCATGCCGCCTACATGTTTTCTGAAAGGACATGATTTGATGTCTTATTAGGAGCAGTTGTGTGAAATGGAAAGCCTCCGCGCAGAAGCCGAGCAGTTGCGAGAGAGAAACTGGCTCCTGCAAAGTCAGCTGGATGATCTCGAAAGGGAAAAGAACAACAGGTGAGAAAGAGCCGCCAGAACTGTGTGGGCTAAATCTTGGCCTGCCTGGCTGTAGTTAGGGGAAAGCAGTTGGACTTGATTTCCCGGCGGGCACGGCGTTCGCCGCTAGTCCGGGGGATGCCCCGTCGGTTGCTTTTGAGTCAGGTCCGATGAGGGCGCTGCTTTTTCCAGAATGGGGGAATGAGGCCTTCATGGTCTTGCCTACTCTGTTAACCTTTGCATTGTCGTGGAGTTCCAGACATGGGAAACATTTGAACCCAACTGTCTACTGCTGTTTGACAGAAAAGGGGCGTGGGGTGGGAAAGCTATGACCCCAACAGGACAAGGTTCCAGAGGCCCAGCAGGAAAAGGGAGGATTTCCTACCAGATAATTTTGCTTCATGACCCACGGTCCAGGGAATGCTCCTGCACAGGAAGGAGCTTTCCAGAGGAGCACTCCCTTGGGTGTGGGTATCCGTGCATGTGGTTTGCCTTTAGCTATGGCAGTTTTCTAGTTGTCTTTGCTAATGGCACGACATAGTGTCACGGCAGTCACATCCGGGCTCTGTCCTGTCTCTGACCCTTGAAAGTCCTGTGACTTTGGACACAGTTTTTAACTTCTGGTGCCTCAGTCTCCTGAGGCATAAAATGAAGAAAATGATGGCTCTCTCTCACAAGGTGTTTTAAAGACCAAAAAGAACGTGGATAAAGTGCTGGTTCCAGTGCTTGGCTGAGGGCTGTCACTCAAGAAGTGGCAGATATTACGTCTACAAGGTAGACTTATGACCCTGACCTTTTGTGAACTTTCCAGAGGGATTCGAGATGAGGGTGGTCTGGAAAATGATACAGCAAGACTGAAGTGAATCAAAAGGGGTCTCCATGTGGGATGGAGGCCCTGACTGAATTCCACTTCCCAGATTAGGGGTGCCTGCTGTTCCTACCGTTGCCAGCAGGTCCCGGGTAGCCGCGCTCCCCTCCCCCATCCAGAAGCAGCCCTGAGAGGCACTGTCCGCAGCCTAACTAAGACAGCAGGTGCCCGAGGATGGTAACGGTGGCTGTGCCAGCGGTCTGTTCCCGAACGCTGTTCTTCAGATGTCTGGGGGCATCGGAGGTGCTCAGCGCAGTAGCCACTGCCCCTTCTAGTGGGTTCCGACGCGGGTCGTCCGCAGTCTGCGCACCTGTTCTCCACACGCCCCACCCCGCGTAGAGACAAGCTCTGTGCTTGGTACGCTTTTATCAAGAGCTGGTTCGAACACGGAACATGGAACGTTTCTAGCTCATTTATAAAATCACAACTAAAAATACTCACAGAGCCACATGTCCCTTATGAGGAGCCAACCTTCCTGAAAGATCAGGGTGGGGCCACACTGTGGCTCAGTGGTCAGATCGAGCCCACAGCCTGTCTGGTCAACAGGGTTTTATTGAAGCAGAGCCACGTCCTTTCCTTTAGCTACCGCATTGGCCTTATAGCGGCCAAGCGGAGTAGCTGTGACAGGGACCGCCATGGCTCCCAAAGCCTAGAATATTTTCTGTCTGGTTCTTGACGGAAGAAGTTTACCCACTTTTGGGTTAGAGCATAGACAGTACTTCTCTAATGGTTTCGGGTGTTTTCCTCACTGAGGTCTCATTACCGTTTCTATCTAGGCTGCCAGATTCATTAAGTGAAAGAAACTACTGGACCTTCTGTTTTCCTTCAAGAAACGATTTTTTGCTCATCAGTGAGAGATATTTCTAGAGGAGTCTGGCGTTCAGGCAGGTTCTCCTGGGGGATGTCCCCTTGGTGCAGGGGCTGCCCACAGAAACTCCGTTTATGATCCTGCCCTGGTCGAGCTCACAGAGATGGACTCCCATTAATCAGATTCTGTGATACTGATGTATCTGTGATACTGACGCATCGTCCAGAATATAGTTTCCTTTATATAGAGGAGCATTCCTTTTCCATGTAAAGATTTATGTCTGGTGCCTGGGGAATCCCTTCCTAGTGTCGGCATACATGGGATGCCAGAGTACCATCAGAAATTTGCCAGCTGACCCTGAAATCCAAGCAAAGGGGGCGTTGGGGCTCCATGTGCTAGGCTGGCCTGAGGAACCCTCCCCACACCCAGAGATGCCTCCTCCCAGCTGATCACCAGGCTTCTGGACCGCCTGTCTCAGCCCCCTTTGCTCACATTTGATCTTCCTATGGTACCACCTTTGGCTCCATTTCTGCTTTACTTTCCACCAGGCCTTGATTGGATTTCCCAGCTCTGTTCATCTCAGTTTTGTATGGGAGGCATCCTGAATTCCAGGGAGGTGCCTTATTTCACCCCCACATATCAATCACATATGTGAACTGTGCTAACTTGACTTAATCACCAGAGTTAGCTTTGCATTCCGTAACTTGGCATTGCTGCCTACCGCAGATAGGAAGGTGATGCTTGGATATGCCTAAACCGCGTTTCCCCAGCCTCCCTTTCTCATCTCTGCAGTGAACAGAATCATCCGGATCATCAGCAGCTGAAGAATGAACAAGAAGAAATGATCAAAGAAAGACTTGCTAAAGTACGACTTTTTTTATGTAATAGTTTCTTATCTGAGAAATGCTTTTCTATTTAGCATTTGTGGTTATAGATTTTAGAAACCATTTCACTCTTGAAATTTCTGTCTCTTCTGTATTCCCACTGTTAAGTTTGATATTTACCATCAATATTTAGACATCGTTGAAATAAGAGTGAATTTGTCTTCGTGTTTCAGCGGTTAGCCTCCTGCCAGCAGCCCCACACAGTTTTCCATTTAGAATAGAAGCAGGTGTAGGGTGCCCGTGGGAGGCCTCATAGGGCGTGCTGCGTGAAGAATTAAGAGACAGGCACCGCCTTTAGGAGTGCACCGTTGGGATGTGGAAGAGGATGTTGGGTTCAGTGATCTTATTACTATGAGGGAGAGTGGACTGCTTACTATCAATTTTTTTCTTAGTGGTAAAAATTTAAGCCATTTTTTTCTTTTTATCTTATTACAGAATAAATTAGTTGAAGAAATGCTGAAAATGAAAGCAGAGTAAGTGCCCAGTTTTGTAATTCAAGTTCTTGTAGGTCTTTAATTTCTTCTCCTCTAAGGGAAGAAATACTATATCCACAAGGTAAGTAACTCCTTTCCTTCTTCTGGTTTCCTCTGATTTAAAACCTTGGGTCTCTTTACATGTGTTCCGTAAAGAGGATTTTAATTTTTTCATCTAGTTTTCATATTAATTTATGGAATCTTATAAACTGCCTCATTCTTAGATGAACAAGATATACTCTGTTTTCTGTCAAGTTCAAAATATGTAAACTGGTTATTAACAAATAAAATGGTAAAACATTAGAAAGATAGTACACTCTGAATATTCATCCAGAGAAGAGGGCCTCAAACATTTTCACTTGTTAAACCTCCTAAAAGACTTATTTATTTATTTATTTATTTGACAGACAGAGAGACAGTGAGAGAGGGAACACAAGCAGGGGGAGAGGGAGAATCAGGCTTCCTGCTGAGCAAGGAGCCCGACCCAGGGCTCGATCCCAGGACTCTGGGATCATGACCGGAACTGAAGGCAGACGCCCAACAACTGAGCCACTCAGGCGCCCCAAACCTCCTAAGAGAATTTTGAAACACCATATACCCTTGTGCACATTTTTGGTGTTGACTTTATGTCTAAAATTTCTCACTGAAAGTTTAAATTGAAGCAAAGTCCTCACATACTGAAAATAGTGCCATGTAGGAATAAAGTTCTTGGTGTCAGGATGGCCAAGTGGTCTTAGGCACAGACTCCAGCTCCTGCTTCTCATGGTCCGGACTTCTGGTCTCTGCATGGAGGTGTGGGTTCAGATCCCACTTCTGACATGTCTCCAGTTTTGTTCCGGCCATTGTCCTATCGAGAGTCTCACCTTGAACTGGCCATAGAAATAAAGCTCTGATAGCATTCTTTTAAATGTATCCAACTGACCTGCTACTTTCTATCCATTTAATAATACAGGAACAAATTCCGAAATCTAAAATTGTACATTGTTTCTTTTTCCTTTCAAATTGAATTTCTGTTCCATGCCTACACAGAATTATGCCCTAATTTATTAATTTTATTATTATATTAATAAATATAATAATATATTATTTCTTATAAAATTATAAATATAATTATATTGCATAATGTGTATTGTATAATATATAATTATAATATATTAATTTATTATATCCTAATTTATTAATTATCCTAATTAATATATTGTTTGGGAAATTTGTTGCTTACCCTATCATATAACTGGGCAACAAAAATATATATACAAATGGGAAGTAATTTATAAAAGTATTTTGTGTTGTAAAAGTAATTTGTATTTGTATGGCTGGCTCTAGTGCTATATTTCTTCTGGATTAAGTTTTCATTTCAGTTATTATTAATCATGGTGTCCTTCCTTTATTACAAGTTTTTATAAATTATTATATGTAGTGAGATTTGAGTGGAAATTCATCTCCCAGTGCATTTTAGCTTCATGCTTTTGCTTTAATTATTCATTATTCCGTTATACTTAATTCTGGAATGAGACAGTATTCAGTATCACCTCTGTTCCTACTTTCTGTTTTTATAGCTATAAATGCTGAGAAATCATATTCACATAGTAAGTAAATGGCAACAGATGGAATTTTGTTAGAGTCCTGTCATGCAATTATTTGAACTCCATCCAAGTTAGTATGTCAAAAATTACATAGTTATCTGTCATCAAAAATTTTCCTTCTTTTTTTTTTTCCAAGATTTTATTCATTTATGGAGAAAACAGGCTCTCCACTGAGCAGGGAGCCCGATGTGGGGCTTGATCCCAGGACCCTGGGATCACAACCTGAGCCAGAGGCAGACGCTCAACCCACTGAGCCACCCAGGCGCCCCAATCAAAAATTCTTTTTAATGATCAGCTGACAAAGACCACCCATTTTGTAACAAAGATTTGTTACCCAGTCATTTGCTTTATAGCATCAGAGAGTATAGATGTGGAACAGAGCTCGTTCCATACTTTGCTCTACGTACGAGCAGTTTAGGGACTGGGTTCCAGACAGTTAGTCATTGTAGAGCTAGGATAGAAGTGTGGCTCACTTACAGGATCTATGAGAATCCCTCTGTGCAGTTTGTAGAATTGCAGCTCTTTCAGAAATAATAGCTATTTTAGACATTCTCGCAAAAAGAATAAAAGCTCTCTCAATTGGCGTGTAATTTATTTCATAATCTAGGAACCAAGAGTCTCCAGTGATAACTGTCCCTAGAAAATACAGGACCTCACACTGTGGGCAAGGGAAGCAGACACTAGAAAGTGGCACACCCAGTTTTATCGGTCCCAACCTACAGCAATGATTCTCACCATAATGTTATCTATCTGTGTATGTGAGGATGCTTAAAAAGCTACAAGGAACTGAATTCTGTGCTAACCGGTATAGGCAGGAGATGCTTAATTTCGTATCACAAGAGGTCTGGAGGTGCATTGACTCAGTGATGCCATCAGGGACCCATACCCTTCCTATTCTTCTGCTTTGCTTGCTTATGGCCTCTTGGCCACAAGATGGCTGCCATAGCCCCAAATGTCATAAACAAGAGGATCACAGCTTCTAATGAGGTGGGTTCAAAAGGGCCTTCTTTTGTCAGGGGAGAAGAACCTCCTAGCCCCCAAGAATCAGCCTGGGCTTCGTGGCCAGAATTAACACACCTCCAGGCAAGTGGAGGAAACCAGTATCTGGCAGTAGGGTGGAGAAACTGGGCTTAGCCTAGACCAGTTTAGTTTTTTACTAACACTTGGGAACTGGGTGTGCTGCTGCTCTTTTTTTTTTCCTTTTTCCCCCAAATAAAATGAGCTTTTATAAGCAGAGAAAGAGCAAGGGAATGGCTGTTGGGTAAGCAGCAGCAGGGTCTGCCGTGCTGCAGAAACTTCATCAAACTAAAGCAAAGTACACAGAACAAATGCAGAACAGCTGCACGTGAGTTAGGGAGAACATCAGTGCCTCCTCCCCATGCTGTTCTTCTGACGTCCCACAGAATGTAGTCTGAGAACACCGCTCCTGAAATTAGCTTGCCTTAAATGGCATATTAAATTCTGAGTATGATGTCATTAAATAACCATTCTATTCAATATGCATAAAAATGTAGTAAAAAGTACTTGTTTCTTTTGGACAGCTTATAGGATTGACACAATTTTATTAAAACAATGCAGTTCTGTATAATTCCCTGATAACTTTGTTCCTCGTTTTTCTTTTCAATTGATAGTTGTATAGTGTATGAATTCTGAATAGCATGTCCTTGAAGAAATGACTGGTGTCCTATGGTCTGAGAACCAGTTTTTAAAATCCAAAAGAATTAAGGAGCATTGAATAAACCATGCAGACTGTAATAATACTTAAATTAATTTGCTCCAAAGGGCCCAGATCCAGAGGTTTCCATTTTACATTTTTATTACTTAAAAAATGGTTTGAGGAGTTTTCCAAAATGAAAGTCTTGGGTAAGATAACAAAAAACGCCTATCTGCATCCCTTGCTATCTCCCTATGCCGTCACTAGGGGAGGGCTGAATACTTATGACGCTTTCAAATCAAAATTCTGGGCTTGGGTGAAAAATGTCTCATTTGAATACTGTTGTAATTATTTTCCTTTGGAATCCCACAAAACGCTATTCGTTGTTACAGCCTAGAAGAAGTCCAGAGTGCCCTTCTGAACAAAGAGATGGACTGCCTTAGAATGGCTGAGGAAGTCGAGCGAACCAGAACTTTGGAATCTAAAGCATTCCAAGAAAAGGAGCAACTGAGATCAAAGCTGGAAGAACTGTATGAGGAAAAGGAGAGAATATTCCAGGTGCATTTGTGTGTTGGTTGTTTTCATGGGCTTTAGGACATGTCTGGGAGGGGGCGTCGGTGGTTCGGAGTTGCTCTGGCGTGCGCAGGGGTCACTGGCCAGGAGAGCCGGGAACCTGGCTCTCGCGTGCTCCGTGCTCCTGGGAGGCACAAAATAATGTGATTGTAAAAGCAAAATTAAGAGCAGCTCATTTCCCCTCCCTGGATTGATCTGCCTGCAGGAGATGGAAATGCTGAGGAAGCAGGTGGAGTGTCTTGCTGAGGAAAATGGGAAGTTGGTCGGTCACCAAAACCTGCATCAGAAGATTCAATACGTCGTGCGGCTGAAGAAGGAGAACGTCAGGCTCGCTGAGGTAAGCTCTGAAAAGTACTCTAAATCAACTCAGCCTGGTCTGAGAATGTTTAACTAAAGTTTAATCATTAAATCGCTTAAATGCTTCCTTCGGGGAACTTACTGAATTAAAAAAAAAAAATCAGTCCTTATTATTCCAAGCATAATTCAGTCCATTGTCAGACTCCTTCATAATCAGATTCTTGTGTAATGTTATAGTTTACAAATTGAAAGTTGTAGTCTTAATTTTAAATATAAACTCAATGAATGCAAAGAATAACTTCCTGGAAGCATTTGAGCCTTAATTTTTGTTTCTTTTCCCTTTTCTTTTTTAAATTTACTTCTCAGGAGACAGAAAAGTTGCGTGCTGAAAACGTGTTTTTAAAAGAAAAGAAAAGGAATGAATCTTAAGGATCTTGGTCAACTACCTACGTAGGCATCACTTTCTGGAGACTTTCTTTCCTCTTGCAAAAGTAAGCCCTTCCCTAGCGCATGTAACAGAGCTGAATCAAGGAGTGTAATTACTAACTGTGTACGTGGCATTGGGGGCTGACCTTCACGTTTCTGATGAATGTTCTGCAGCTGTACTCATGCTGTGGCGGTTGGCAGTCTGCTATTTCAGAGTTACCATCCCATTTCAAAGCTTTCAACCAACTGTAAATTCTGGGAAAACCTTTTCCCTTTTTAAAATAAAAAACTGTAGCTAAGGTTTACGGCGGTTGTTGACCAGGTTATTTTTTCCTTAGATACTATTCGCCATAATCTCCTTCGAGTCTTGTAGCAGAAGCTCTAATGGTATGTGGAGGCTTCAAAACTTGCCATGACGTTAATCCTGTTGCGTAGCATGTAGGAAAGGCAAACTTGTTAATATAGATTATTTTTGTATTCTTACTTTTTAAGTATTCTCCTGAGCATTTTCTTATGACTGTAAATATGGCCATTTTTCAAAATGTAATAAAATCCCTTAAAAATGAACAGTTTAATAGTCTTTATTCACTTGGGAGAGCCAGATTAAAGACTTGTCCATTCACCATCTACTTAATGAGCTCCTATTACACGCCCTGGTCATCCGCGAACACAGCAAACAAACCCTCCTGCCCTCAAGGAACTTCTGTGTGTCACCACTTCATTCCTTTTCATTGCGAATCATATTCTGTTGTGCGGAGATGCCACATTTGCTTTACTCACCATTTGATGGACATTTGAGCTTGTTGGCAATTTGGAGCTATTGTGAATAACGCTGTTGTAAATATTTGTGTGCCCGTCTTGCTGGGGACCTGTGTTTCCTGTGGCTTGAGTACATAGATATCTAGTAGTGGAGTTGCTGGTTAAGCTTGTTTAAGACGCTGCCTCTCCTTTGCGGAGGCACTGTTTGCTTGCACTGCGCACGCTCCCACCAGCAGGGAGCTCAGTTTCTCCGTCCCCTCCTCCGCTCCTGTTACTCCCAGATGTTTTACTGTAGCCAATCCCAGTGCTTGCTCCGGGCTCCTGGCGGACATTCTCCTAAGGCCTAGTGATACTGAGCATTCTTTACATATAGTAGAACACTACACTCAGCAGTAAAAAGAGGCAACATGGATGAAGCTCAACAATGAAAAAAAAGTGAAAGAAGCCAGACCCAAAAGACCACATACTGAGCGATTCCATTTATGTGAAATGTCCAGAAAGGGCAGATTATAGAGATAGAAGCTTGTGGCTGGGGATGGGAGCCAGTGACTGAATGCGCACGATGGGAACTTTTTCGATGTGGTGGAACTGTGCTGGTTTGTGGTGATGATTGCACACATTTAGCTCTGTAATTTTACTAAAAATTAAACTCTCTTCAAAATGGCTTCATTTTATGGGTTGTAAATTATACCTCCACAAAGCTGAGGAAAAACAATTTTAAAAATTAACGCACAGTTGAATTCCCAAAGAGTAACAGTCAATCCCTAATAGCCAGAATCAAAAAAAAGGAACTAAAAATCAGTGTAGGGGGCACCTGGTGGGCATGATGGTGGAGCGTGGGACTCTTGGTCTCAGGGTTGTGAGTTCAAGCCCCATGTTGGGGTCGAGATTATTTAAAAATAAATTTAAAAAAAATAAAATTCAGCATAAGGTAGAGCATAGAAACTGAGATCACTCTGGAGGTGGGAGAAGGTTGGAACACTGACGCTGGTACTAAAGAGGCTTGGGTCTTACCCACCTATGGGAGTGTCTGGGGGCTGCTGGGGCAAATGACCACAAACTAGGAGGCTAAAAACAAATGTATTCTCTCACAGTTTCTGGAGGCTAGAAGTCCAGAATCGAGGTGTTGGCAAGGCCATTCTCTCTGAGGGCTCCAGGGAGCATCTGTTCCATGCCTTTCTCTTAGCTTGCGGTACTGCCAGAAGTCCTTGGCGGACTTAAACGTATCTTTTTTTGGGGGGGGGAGGGGGGACACAATTCAGCCTATAAACAGCAGTTATCAGGGCTATCCACGCTTTAATTTGAGCCACAAAACTACCCCGTGAGAGAGTGGCAAGGAAGGGTTTCCACTAAAACTTCCTGAATGGGGAAAAAAAAAAAATGCTACTCGACAGTTCAGTGTGAAATCGTACTAAATAAAAAAAAGCCCCATACAGATTATGTAAACTATTTTTTAACATATGCTGTATATAAAACTGTGCCTAGACAGAAAGTACTCTTAATAATGATTTTCCTGGAGAGTGGAAGTAGTCCTTTATACACTCTAACACTTCTCTTCGAAAGACATGTGCTACTTTTTACACA
>JAPYYM010002933.1:0-11718 GCA_028534135.1 Potos flavus
AAGCAGGCGGTGTTCCACCCTGAGCGAGCCGGGCATCCCCAGCTGCTCGGCTTCAAGATCGTGTATCTTCCCCTCCACCTGAGGCCTGCTGGACTACCATGTTTTTCTCAAGGTTATCTTTAAGCATGCTTGCATGACCAGCACAACTCCTCCTGGTTATATTTTCAAGAGTGTATTATTTTGAGGGATGGTTACAGTTCTCTCTCTCTAAAAGAAAATAAATAAAATCTTAAAAGAAAATTTCAACACAGAAATAAAGCACATTAATTTAGCAAAATTATACTAAATCTACTTTCCTCTTTCTTTCTTTCCTTCCGTCTTTCTTTCTTTACGATTTATTTATGTGCACTTCCTTTATACCAGCCAGGGCAATCAGATGTTAGTCAAAGGGTTATAAATAACTACTAGGGTAAAAATAACTAACTAGGGAGAGCAAGGGCACAGATAGTAGGGGAGAGAGGAGCCACATACTAATCAGATTTAAAAACTGGCTTTATAGGGCAGGTTCAACTAAACATGAATATTTAAGTTGAAAAACAGGGCTTCTCAGCCTTTTTATTTCTATGCACTAATACATGACTTGCAAATGATGAAATTACATGCACAATGAGCATGAATAACTTCCATTAATATCAAAGGCTAATATCTACCCTCAATTAACATGTGTAATTCTCTCAGGAAGTAATGTGCTAATCTTTGCCCTCAGATAATCAGGTCAATTTTGTGAATGAATAGCTAAGGGCAACGTTTGAACCCTTACTTAAACTTTAATTGGAAAGGTATAATATGTAAAAATGAAAAAGGAGTTAAGAAAGATATTAACAAATCAAAAGGTTCAGCTTTTGCTAAAAGAATTCTGATTGTAGAGCTATTGCATTAATTATATTTACAGGATTATATGCTAACATATCAACTTGAAATGTTAAGCTGTAAATTCACGAAGATAGAATAATTATCTTCACTGAATCCTCCCTAAAGCACCCTTCCCAAAATATCACAGCATTGTCAATATCTTGAAAAGATATTGTTCCAGTGTAGTGATTAGGAAGTGGAAATAGAATGAAACCAGGTGCAAGGTATAAATTTAAATATGAAATCAACCTCAGTGGCTCCTGTTGATCTGAAACATTCTGGAAAATGTATTTGTCCTTGGAAAAATAATTTATGTAGATCTCTGGGATTGAAAAATTCTACCTCCCTTTCAAGTGTGCCTGAGTTGGAAATATTCTTTGAGTATCTGAGTTTTCTGGTATAAATTATTCATAGTAAGATTAATAATTTATTATGTCTATAAATATTATTCTAAATTAAGAAACATTTTATTCTATTCGAATATTGCTTACTTTTGAAGGGCTGAAAGGTGACACTTAACCAGTGGTCTGGTATGTTCGAATCAGAACATCCACATGAAAATTCACTCTTCCAATTATCTTGTCTACATGGCAATACCAAACCAAACCGAACTATTAAGAAAACATTAAATAATGATTGATGCTTAAATTTTCATCTTGGCATTACTTATCTTTAAATAGACAGTTTTTTATTAACTATGTTTTCATTATATTTATTCTGTATGTGTGTCATTTTGATCAACAGACATTATCTCTAACATTCTCCCATTCTAATTTTCTCTTTCCATGGAAATAATCAGATCTTTTCCATGAGAATAAGACTTTTTCCTTTCACTTATCTTCTCGGCTAAAATTTTCTTGAAATGGGACTATCAGGAAAAAAAAAGTCTTTAAACGCTTACAAGTATATTATTTTTAAATAAATACAAATGTAACAATGTAGATCATATTAAAGTATTATTTTAATATAACATGTATCCTTTATTAGAGAAAAGCGATTAGGTATTTGTAAAATCTCACATGAGAAAACTATCCTATAAGTCTGAAATAGGAAACTTAACAGAATAATTAATGTTCTGTTCATCAAAAGGCTTATCCAATTGTTCCGGGGATAAATCACATCATTAAGTGATGTATATGCCTATGACTAGCACAAGGGTACTAGATGAAGGTATTGAGGTGGCTCATTCTTATTTTTAGCCCATCAATCTAATCTGGGAATGAGAAGAACACTACTATGGTCCCTAAGTCATGGTCTAATGCCCTGGTAGAAGCATTTATGATCCCAATACTCTTTATACAAGTGATTCCCCTCACCCCTTAATTTGGGCAGAAAACAGATGGCATTAGCAAATTGTTACTGTTGTCTTTGTTCTTAAATTCACACTAAGTGAATTTTAGTGTGAATTTAAGTTCACACTAAGTGTAACTTCTGCAGAAAAATAAGTACATTTATTAGAACAAAGGAAACATACAATGTTGGGTTACTGTTTGGGATTCTGAACACTGACTAATTTCGGTATTAGTGCAGGTGTCCTAAGTGCAGTAGCAAACAGCTCACGTATCTCAGAGACTTAACAATAAAAAGTAATACAGTGTTTATTGTTTTCGCAAGTTTTCATCCAGTGTAAATGGGTGGAGGAGCAGGGAAGCTCTGCTCCCTGCAGTTTTCTGGTGGGTCCTCTCTCCTTTGTGCTGCCTCTGCCTTTATCCATTATCACATAGCCTCTAGGGTTGCTGCAGATGAAGAAGAGCACAGAGAACAGGGGATTTTAATGAACCAGATCCAGATGAGCACACATCTTTTCTGCTCACATACCACTAGCTAGAATCTAGTCCCACAGTGATCCCATTTGCAAGCCAACTTGAACATGTAGCATGACTATAGAACCGTGCTCTGAAGAAGAGGAAATAGGTTTCTTAAACTTTTAACCAGGTGCTGCCATCATTTGCTCTTCTAATGACCAAGTGTCTCATTCTTCCCACACAGTCAACATCTCTTTAAGGGAGACAAACTAGAGGGTGCCTGCGTGGCTCAGTTGGTTAAGCATCTGTCTTCGGCTTAGTCCTGGGATCAAGCCCCACATTGGGCTCCCTGCTCAGCTCTCGCTATTGCTCTCTCACTCTCTCTCTCTCTCAAGTAAATAAAATCTTAGGAAAAAAAAAAAAGGGAGACAAAGACAAAGGGAGACAAAAAAAAAAAAAAAAAAAAGCTCTCATTCTAAAGATGCAGTGGTCCCCAGTACTGCTGTGCTGGAACCTTGTGAATCCGAGAGATGGGTCTGGTTGGGTCGTGGGAGCATTGTTCTTAATGGACATGAGTTCTCTTCTTAGGGAGAAACAACTAACTTACTTCCTTCCTTCCTTCCTTCCTTCCTTCCTTCCTTCCTTCCTTCCTTCCTTCCTTCTTTCCTTCCTTCTCTTGCCTTCCTTGTCTTACTGTTGGGTTGGTTGTTTTGCCCTGGCTCCTGCCTTTGCTCTCTGGAGATGGGGTGAGGTTTTATCTTGCAGGTTGTCATCTGGCCACCACACCGGGCATTGGCATGTGTCCCCTCTTAGGGACTGCATAGGTTTTGGAGTTTATTTACCACTTGTGGAAGGTTGGAGCCCATGGGATATTTTAGATCTTGAATAGTGTTAAGTTTTTGTTTTTGTTTTGTTTTGGTCCAGTGTTCCTTTAAAATACAATTTCCTGAGCAAGCTTGGAAGACTTCTTATATATTCCCTTCCAGACAGTTATATTCTTGTGTTTTTTTTTTTAAGATGTTATTTATTTATTTGACAGAGAGAGACACAGTGAGAGAGGGAACACAAGCAGGGGGAGTGGGAGGGGTTGAAGCAGGCTTCCCGCTGAGCAGAGAGCCCAATGTGGGGCTCGATCCCAGGACCCCTGGATCATGACCTGAGCCGAAGGCACACATTTAATAACTGAGCCACCCAGGCACCCCAGACAGTTACATTCTTAATAAGCACAGCTATGTCATTTCCTAGACCCAGCCTTCTAATTGGCTTGCCTCCCTCCTTCCCTGTCTTCTGCTTTCCCTTCCTTCCTCTTTCTTTTTCCTCCCACCTCTCTCTCCCTTTCGTTGTCTGTTTTCTTGCCTCTACTTCTTCCCTAAACCTAATGGTGGCTACGTCAAGGCTATTAGGCCTGAGCAGAAGGTCTACATCCTTAATCCAGTTTTTGCTTGAGTCATTCAGTTTAGCCAAGAGGCTCTACCAGGTTTTTGCCTCTGAAAGTCTTTTAAAATCGTGTCTCTTACTGTGAAATTCAGAAGCAGTTGGCTTTTCCAAATCTTTAAATATCCAAAATTCTGGACTCTCATTCTATGTTACATCTGAGTATAGCTTGTCCAGTCTTTCCTGAACTTCTGTTTTTCTCAAAAGGCTTAGCCAAACACAGCCAAGAGTAGAGTAGGGACTATGGCATATAATCTTCCACATTGCCATGAATGATAATTTTATTAACTATCTAACAGTACATAACACAGATCACCATTTTTTTCAGCCTCCAGCATTGATTCCTATACTGCTCACCACCAGCTGCCTGACCACCAACCACTAAGGCAATGCCCCCTATCTTTGTTGTCAAGATAGCACTCTCCTTCAAGTGAAGTAAAACATTTGGGCTGGGGATCTCTCCAGCACCTTGCTGCTCTGAAGCAGTTGCCCAGCCACAGGCAAGACCCCTTTCCTGGCATGCCAAGAGTGGGGTTTCCAGAAACACATTCACTTCAAAATCCAAAAGAAGACGAGCAGAGAACCGAAATCTTTGTAGTATAATCTGAAATCTATTTTAAACGTTATCTAGGGTAGAGAATAAAGGGGCAGTAGAAAAATCTTTCTGACTCATCTCATTCTTACATCACTTAAAATGTCTTTTTATTGCTTATTTTATTTTTTTAATTTTTAAAAGAGATTTATTTATTTGACAGAGACAGAGAGAGAGAGCGCAAGTGGGCAGTGGGTGGAGACGGAGAAGCAGGCTTCCTGCTGAGCAGGGAGCCCGATGCAGGACTCCATCCCAGGACTCTGGAATCATGACCTGAGCCAAAGGCAGACGCTTCACTGACTGAGCCACCCAGGTGCCCCACCCGTTGCTTATTTTGGAAGAAACAAAGGAAATGTGGCTCAGGGTAGGGAATTACACATGACTATGTCAAGCCTTAAAGCACATAGATGGAAGGAAGAAGGGAAGAAGGAAAGAAAAGGAAGATAAGAAAGGATTTTTTTTTTTTTTTTTTTTTTTTTACACAGTTCCATTTCCTGAAGAAGTTGAGATTGAACTGCTCGATTAACTAGAAGATTAAATGTTTTTGGAAGAAAAGGAATAGTTCTCATAACGTAAAAATTGACAGAGCGTTTAGTTCCAGGAGAACACACAATGGAGCCATGTGAGCAGACCCTAGGAAGAGGTTATGATGTGTAAGAACATCAGTAACGACCAGTAAAAAGCACTGTAGCTTCACTTAGAGGAGTGTAAATCCTGGCGCAGCCCTGTGCTACCACTAGCAATAACTAGCGAGTTACTGAACTTCTCCTTGCTTCAGTTTCCCCATTCATAGTATGGGGCTGATAAGGAGTATGCATTTCATAGGGTCGTATGAAGATTAAATGAGTTAATATTAGTGAAGCATTTAGATCAGTGCCTGGCACGCAGTAAGCACCTCATGTGCTTTTAAATAAGTGAAGTCAGTTGGAGACTGAGCCAAGACGAGAGTTTCTGCACTGTCTTATCACTGTAATTCCCGAATGAAACAGAAGTCAGGGAAGCAGCAAAAACAAATAGCCCAGAAATCCCAAGTGGCGAGCAGAGGGAGAGAGAGGAGGCCACTGTCAGCTTAAATAAGAACTAAGGGAGTCAGGAGCAAGCTCACCCTGGTGCCACAGAGGCAGAGCAAGCACCCAGCTGTCCCCAGGACCCAGCGCTGCCCATAAGTGGTCCTCTTCCACCGTCTCAGCATCTGGGCCTCCTACCCTTGGGACACGCTGGGAGGCAATCACAGGACCAGCTCACATCACCAGGTTTGGCACCAGCCAAGAAGAAAATGACCAGAGAAGAGTGCAGCTGTCAGTCAAAATGTGGGCAGGGGACACAAAGTAGAGTCTGGCTGAAAGTTTGGAATATATGAAAACAAAGTAAAGCAGGATGCTTATTTTTAGAACTTTTCAGAGCTCTTAATTTACTAGTGTACATCGTAAATCTCTAAGAGAAGGGTATGTGGTAAACCATGTGTTTCAAATATATTTGACCACTTCTTAAAATGGACTACGTTGTGACATAGAAAACATAGTTTGGAAACGCTGCCATAATCAATATGTGCTTCTATAAATATAATGATTATTTTCAAATCCATAAAATTCTATTAAAGCACGACTTCAATCAAACGTTGATTCAGTTGTCACAATTAAATGATAAAGGTTAATGTAAAATAATTTATTTTTAAAGAGAGCCCCCAACATTATTAACACAAGAGTCACCCTGGAAGATTTTCTCATTATCTGCTACATTTGAACAGGCTCTGTGAACTTTTCATGCCAAGCTACTGTTGTTAAAACTAATGAAATGCCAGGGTGCCTGGGTGGCTCAGTGGGTTAAAGCCTCTGCCTTCGGCTCAGGTCATGATCTCAGGGTCCTGGGATCGAGCCCCGCATCGGGCTCTCTGCTCAGCAGGGAGCCTGCTTCCCCCTCTCTCTCTGCCTGCCTCTTTGCCTACTTGTGATCTCTCTCTCTGTCAAATAAATAAATAAAATCTTAAAAAAAAAGAAAACTAATGAAATACGAGTTTTCTTGTCTATAAACCTCTTTTGTTCTTAAAATAATGTACCTGTTAGCAGTAAAAATCTAAGAATTTGATTGATATTTTAATAGTACACTTGAGAAAGTTCGATCTTGTAAACAATTCTATTTTCACTTGTGACTCATTGAAAGCAGTTCTATTTGACATAATCCCGAAGGAGAATTGATATTACTCACAGAAAAGTGAATTACATGGATGCAAATTACTGTAATAAGGTTGCATGCAAATTACTATAAAATTGTATTTTTAATATAGCTTTTCTCTTCTGTTTAATGTGGTTTTATCTTATAAAGAATCAACTCTATTTCTACAGTGAATTAATATTGTAGTTTTTCTACATATTTGCATGTTTATTTTGTACCATTATTTTCTCATAAATTACTTGTAATAATTTTTAAAACGATAATACTGGTGAAGGTACGAATGGCAGATTTCTCCTGCTTGTTGGGTGGGAATGTAAGATGTTGCAGTTTGTGGGGAGGACAGTTTGACAAATATACACAAAATGTATATAAATATACATACAAATATACATTAAAAAATACCCACACACTTCAGCCCATTAATAGCTGAATAGCTATTTGGGGAGAATAACTAATAGTCTAGAACTATGAAATAGACTAAATGAATTCTAGAACATTTGTACGATGAAACACTAGATATTGTAGATTGGGTTGTTATATAGTTATTTAAGTAATTGTGCAGATTGTGTGTATTTACATGTAAAGATTATAAGATCTCTATGATATATTCCTAACTGGTAATAGCAGGATCAGTCTGTATAAACACATACACATATCCCACATCCAGCACCGCCATCAAAATAGTAAAAATAGCTTACCAAACTGAAGTTGTTTGGATGGCTGTATAGTATTGTTGCCTTGATCATCTTTTATAATTTTTCCATGATGAACTTGGGTTATTTATGTGAAGACCAAATGAACAAATACTATTTTAGGGTGAAAAATAAATCTTTTATAAAATTGCTTGTTTGATAGTCCTTTGCAAATAAAGCTTCCAGAGATGTGTGTTTTTAGTCAATAATTAGAGATACATTATTCTCATATTGTTAGATGAACTTTTCTTATACCAGTGATTATGCTTTATAAAAAGTGAGATTTTGACATCAAAAAATGTTCCCCTGCCTATGCTTGTGTATTTCCTGGACTATGAATTATTCAATTTGTCTATCCTTCCATGTCATAAATGATTTTTAAATGGGTGATGTCGTGACTGTGCTGGTCCTAGATGATGTCCTTCTTTAAGGACAAATTTTTGATAAAGAGGAGGTTTGGATCTCAGTCTAAGTGATGAGAGTTTCTTTTTAGCACTTATTCTTCCTGGTCTTTGAAGAACATTGATTCTTTTTCACCTCCTAATATAAATTTTCAAATGTGGAGATTGTGATCTTTCATGTGACATGAAAATTGGTTCCTGGCCCACTGTAAACACTCAGTAGATGCTTTGGAATGATTATATATTCAATAGTTTTTTGATTGATGACCCACCTCTTAAAGTAACCAGGGATTGTATTAGCCCCTGAGAGATCTGCTGTAAAGGATGGAATGCCTTTGATGGTCATAGTCTTCCTGTAGACAAAAAGCTTCCGAGGTTGGAAGACATAAAGGGTTTATGTGAACTGGGAAAGGTACATGAGTCAGAGCTCTTTCAGTTGCAGTTGGTGTAACCTAACGGAACTACCTCAAGCAAGAACATGTAGGGGACTTTCCTTAATTAGGAAGTCCACCGATACTCATACTTCAGTTATGGCTGGCTTTAATGGCTCAAATGACATCAGTAATGTTCTCTATGCCTCTCTGGGCTGGGGTTACTTCTTTCTGTAGGAGTCATTCTCTCACCAGTCAGGTGGACTTCTTCCAGGTGGCCTGGATATTAACTAGCAGCCTCAGCTTTGAAAATCTAATGAAAATTGGATTTATTTTTTTTTTTTTTTTCCCTGAAGATCTAGAGATTCCAGAATGTGATGTGGGGCCATTCAGAACAACACATTCCCAGCACCTAGAACACTGTTGACACATTGTAAGTTCTCAAAAGTATTAAATGAATGAACAAATACTCTGTACATAAGGGGGATAGAGAAATGAATTAGCATTTCTATGTTAGGCACTACAGCAAAAATTACACACTTTATTTCCCTTCTTTCTTTATTAAATTCATTTTAGAGATAAGTAACATGAAGTTCAGAGCATTATCTTGCTCCTAATACACAGATACTGGGTGAGAAAAGCTGGGTTGCTAAGCATTAAATTTGGTTATTCGTTGGTTTTGTTCTTTGCCTTCTTGGCATACCCTTTCTATTGATGTTTTTCCGTTTCAATAATTTGGTGTCCATATATTATGCCAACTCTCGTGTTTTTTCTCCAGGAAGATCTTTCTCCTGATTTCCATTTCCTTACATCCATTTGCCTGTAGACATGCGTGCTTTGACACCAACTAAACTTCTCATTTCCCCATTCTTCTTAATCCATAATCGTGATGCATGGGCACCACTGGCAAATAGAGTTTCCAAATGCAGAAACTTGAGAACCATCCTGATTCCTTCCTCATCCTTGATAGCTTAGTAATCCACTGCTATGTCATATCAATTCTATGTTACAAATATATCCTCCAAACCCATCCTTTCCCTTTTGTCCCCATTATCATCGTCTTGGTTGGATTGTAGCAAATGTCTCCTAATTGAATCCCTAGATTTTGCAGTCAAAATGGTATAGGTCTGATTGTCTTTCTTTGTGTTGCCCGCTGGTGCAAATCCTTAGTGCGATGGCATACACAACATACTGTACTCAGTGCCTAACTCCATCTCAGCCCTCATCCTGTCATCCTTCCTACCTCTAAACCCAGTGTCTCAGGCACATGTAGCTCTTGGTTTCAGGTTTTCCTCTCTTTCACACCACCTCCCCATGTCTTTAATAAGGTATTTCCATGTGTCTCATCTCCGTGTGCTCTGAGACTCAATTAGATGTTTCCCCCATTCAGTGGCTTATATTTTTTTTAAAGATTTTTTGTTTATTTATTTAAGAAAGAGAGAGAGAGGGAGCTAGCACGAACCCTGGGGAGAGGGGCAGAAGGAGGGGGAGAAGCAGGCTCCCTGCTGAGCAGAGAGCATATTGACAGCATTGTGCAATCATTGTCCCAATTTTAGAACATTTTAATCATGTCAGAAAGAAGCCCTGCATTTTTGAGTATTCATTCCTCATATTCTTGTGGTAAACCCACAAGCCCTAGACCATCACTCACTCACTTTCTGTCTCTATAGGTAGATTTGCCTGTTCTGGATATTTCCCATCAATGGAATTCTACAAAATACGGTATTTTGTAACTCACTTCCTTCACTTATCAAAGTATTTTCCAGATTCATCCATGTTGCAGCATGAGCTTCATTCCCAGACTGACATGAATTCCCAGGGTACTGAGTCTAACTCCTTAGAGCTGTAACCTGTGCTGAATTTGTGTTCTGCAAAAATATTTAATGTTTACATCTCATTTTCTTGGACTCCACACTAGTCTTTTCAAGACCTCACTTCTGATCTCTCATCTTAAAGTACTCTTGGTGGTAGGTCTGTTGTACATAGCTTATTTTTAAGTTTAAACATAATTTCTGACTTCAGTCTGTCATATAGTCATTCTGAACTTTTGTAATTATCCAGTCTTCTAGCTTGATAAGCTTAGTAACTGTGACTTGGGGCGGTGTTTTGATACCTTTTCAACTCTTTCCTAGAGAAAAAGTTGGCTTTCTAACTGGATATGAAAAATCTGTGCATGTCTTAAAATTCCCAGTTAATTTTTTTTAAATTATTTATTTGTCAAAGAGAGAGAGCGAGAGAGCACAAGTAGGGGAGCAGTAGGCAGAGGGAGAAGCAGGCTCCCTGCTGAGCAGGGAGCCCGATGTGGGACCCAATCCTAGGACCCTGTGATCATGACCCAAGCCAAAGAAAGACGTTTAACCGACTAAGCCACCCAGGTGTCCCAAAAGTCCCAGTTAATTTTGGCACAATTTAACCTGCCCTGATCCTTCCACCTGAGTGAAAAGAAGGCAACATCTTTTTTCTTTTTTCACTGCACGGAGCTATTTCTGAGTGGAGAAGCAAACCTGCCAAAGATTTTTTTTTAAATGAGCAGTTACTTTGGAGTGTAACTAACAACAAAAACTGACTTTTGTTGCCATTTATGACAATCTAATAAAGGGGGAAAAAAGGTTATTTTATGTTGTGTATGCCTCTTCAAATTACAATTTTGATGTAGATTCAGCTTCATATTCATTTGCCATGTAAAATGAATAAAACATTAAATATCTGGCCTACTAACAATGCGAGGAATTAGACTAATGTGAGCATGCTGTTGTGTGTGCATGTGTGTGTGCATATATCGTGTATGCGTGTGTGAATATGCATGCGAGCACATGTTTATGTGTGTACGTATGTGTGTGCATAGCATGTATAGGAATGCGAGCACGAGTGTACGCGTGGCACAGGTGCATGTGCACACGTGAGCACACACGTGTGCATGCATGTCCGTGTGTGCACATACATGTCTCTGTGTGCATGTGTACACACGTGTGTGTGTGCATGAGTGTGTTTAACAAGTGATGAATTCTTGGTACCATAGAAATGCAGAGCTTGGATAGAAAAAAATTTCAAGAAGCAGGAAAGGTGTTTATGACCGGTACTGACTTCTAACTAGATTTTAGCTTGTCCTTCGGTGTTTCTAAGGGAGAAATCAATAAATTGCCAAAGAGTAAAGACAAGAGCACCGTTTTTAAAAATTCATGAATTCTTTTTTGCTTTTGTACTTTCGATTCAAGATCACCAGAAACAATCCATTTTAATTTATATAAATATGATTGGGTCAGTTTACTTTTAGGTAAATTCATGGTTGATAAATCCACAATTGTGTAGTGAAGATAATTGACTTCTAGGTCACATTTTGAACTTGTTGAGATAAACCTTAGAGGATGTGGAAACAATCTTTTTTGTGAACATTCCTTGCTGTTCTTGACTTTATTATTCATATTTGTATAAACTCTTAGAAGATACATTTTTTAAAAA
>JAPYYM010002934.1:0-11714 GCA_028534135.1 Potos flavus
TACTTGCCTGTGGCCAGGCGACGGTCCTATTTCCCGAGGTGATGGGTCCCCACCTGCGCAGTAGAGACTCGGCTCTGCTCCGGGACATCACTTGACTGTGAGGCTCTGAGAAGTCACCCCATCTCTTTCGACAATCTCAGTCAGCTGTCTATTTCTCCCTATCTCCAGGCCCATTAGGAAAGTGAATTAAAAATACGTTCAAAAAATAAAAATAAAAAAAATAAATACGTCCAGCTGCCTGGAGAAGGGTCCTGGGCATCATCTGGACTGAGCAGTGGAAGCTTCAGCACTATCGCCAACTATTTCACCCCGGTTCCTATTCCCAGAACTCCTCGGAGCTTCGCATCGCCTCCTGCTCTGATAGGCAACGAAAACAAAAAGAGAGAACCTGAAGTAATATAGACCACGTGATCCTCGCTTTGTAAGAAATAAAAGTAGATGTTCTAATTATGTACACATAGAAGAAGCAGCCGGAAGGAGATACTGTAAATGCGGAGGGTGGTTGTCTCTGGGAGGTGGGATTGCACCTGCTACACATTTTCTTTTTCTAGTTCAGTATTTGTTTGCACCGCCCATGAACCTGCATATCAGGTTACAATCAGAAAGAAACACTATTGTTTTTTAAAAAGGCTCATTTTTATTCTTCGTGAGTTCTCACAACCCTAGAAATTTCCTCTCCTCCTGTTCTCTTTTGGAAAATGGAAGAATTGCCGCTTTTTTGGAAACTCAGGCTGGATTGTTTGAAAGGGAGTTTCTGACGGGACATCTCCTCCGCCTGCAGGTGACTTCAGAAAGGGCCAGGAAAGGACCAGGGGTTCCCTGTGCCACCACCCCAGGCGATCAAGGGTGAGGGGAGGGCGCGTTCTGTTTGCCTCACTCTGCCTCTGAATAATCTAGCAAGCTTGTTTGGGTTTGCCATCCTTCCTGGCAAACTTTAACTTGGTGCTCTGTGCTAGAGAATGAACAGAGAAGGTCCCTAGGGGAGGGTAGACGCTGCAACTTTGGGATACCTTTTGTTGTCATTCCCTCCCGCCCCCCCCACCCCAAGTCAGCTCCATCCCACTGTGCGTCAGGGGATTGCACCTTTGCCCAAAGGCCCCTAGGAGAGGCCTGTGGGATGCATCTCCTGAGGGTCGACTTCCATTTCTGGTAAAATAAGGAGCATCCACCCGGCTGCTGTAGCAAACAGCCTTTGGAAACCTGCCGTGTGTTTCATACCTGTCCATCTTGCACATTGTCTCCTTCTCCTTCCCAGCAGAGGGGCGTCTTGCAATGAATTGGAACCAAAGAGTTGGCTTGAAGGGTCTGGACGAAATGGTGCAAGCCTCGTGCTGGGGCCAGCAAGTTATCGAGGCCCTTGACACGCCAGTCTGTCCCACTGCGGGGCATTCATTTAGGGTGACTGCCGACTGCTCCAAAGTGAGCCCCGCACAGCTCCACCCGCCTTTATCCAAAGACCCAGGACTTGATTCTGCGGCTTGCTCAGAGACTCCTTCCCTGCCAGCCTGTGTCCTAAGTCTTATTGGGTGGAAGTCAGATAATTCACAGATGATCAACCTGTTCTCCAGGAGGGCGAATCAAACTCGGGCGGCCTGTTACCACGCGGGGGCAGAACCGGAAGTCGGACTTGGGAGAATTTCAGACGCCCAGCTCAGTAGCGCAGGGGCCAGGTCCGGGGGAAACTTGGCTGTATTTTGGCCCCAGGAAACCTCATCTTCTGCCCTTAAAATCACTTCCAAATTGTTCAAATCCTCCCCAAAACATAATTCTTTTTCAAAAATATATTTTTTCTGATTGCAAAAGCAATTCTTGTTAATTGTTAAAAAAAAAAAAAAAATCAGTAAGTACTGGGGCACCTGGCTGGTTCAGTCCTTACAGACAGCGACTGTTGATCTTGGCGTCGTAAGTTCGAGCCCCACATTGGGCGCAGAGATTACCAAAAAAACAAAAAAACAAAAACAAAAACCCAAACAGTAAGTACCAAGAAAAAAGTAAAAATCAAACCCAAATCCCATCACCCAGAGATAAACACAGTTAACATTTTCCCCAGGCATTACTCTCCCTCCACACACACAATTAGATATATTGAAGCTCATATCATACACGAATTCTAGAAACTGCTCAGCAATATATTATGGCTTCCTTCTCTGACTCTCTCTCTAATCAACTAAAGCTCCAGATTGTTATTTCAGATCATTTCAGAATATTTCAGATTGAGATCATTTAAATGGCTGTGTAGTATTTTATTGTAAGTTGATAGCAAACTGTGTGAAACTCATCCCGTAAGGATAACAATTTTGGTCAATTCCATTTGGTTTTGGTTTTGGTTTTTAAAAATATTTTATTTATTTATTTATTTGACAGAGAGATCACAAGTAGGCAGAGAGGCAGGCAGAAAGAGAGGGGGAAGCAGGCACCCTGATGAGCAGAGAGCCCAATGCAGGGCTCGATCCCAGGACCCTGAGACCATGACCCCAGCCAGAGGCAGAGGCTTTAACCCACTGAGCCATCCAGGCGCCCCAATTCCATCTGGTTTTAATATTAAAAGCAACTTTGTGATGACTATCTTGATACATTAATCATTAAGCCCTTATGCTTTGCCTATTTAGAGGAAATTCTTTGAAGAAGACTCGTTTGCTAGACGGGCAAGGTCATTAATCATTTATATAACAAATGTATATAATATCTGACATATACATTGTATAACATATAATATATTACAGCATAATTATAACTATATATAATTATACATGTAATATAATCATATAGTTAATTATATTATATAATGTTATATAATTATATAATCATTACTAAATAATTATTAATTAGTAATATAAATTATATAATGTATAATATGAATATAAATAATATAAATAAATAATTATATAATTATATATTATATATAACTATATATAGTCAAATATAACTATAAATTATACAGGATCATTTTCCACATAAAATTTATATGTAATTATTTTACAAACATATATACAATTATATGTACTATAATAAATATAAAATAATTACATATAATAATATAATAAATATATATATAATTGGTTAGGAACTTTTACGAACCCAAAAGGTTTAGATGTACTCAATCCCTGGGCAGTAAAGAGAGGTAATCATGTCTTTTAGACACTATACTTAATATTTTCACTCAAGTCGTGGGTACTTGAAATTCCCCGGGGATCCACTGATGAAAAGTGATTCCAAACCCTACAGTAGGTTTATAACCCTCCAAACCTCTTATGAGAACTTCCTTTAAGATGGGGAGTGAGAAAGCAAGCAAGCCTTCCATAACAAAGAAGGAAGGAGGGTTTAACTTATACTGAAAAATAACTTGCTTGGACTCCACGATGGTAATACAGACTTACACCTGAGTAGAGAGGAAACTGCCTTTCACACGAGCTAAGTTCAGACCTCAAGTTCCTACAATGACGGCAGATAAAAAAAAGTAAGACGCTGGATTATTCTCTCCGAGACTGTTTTGTTTTGTTTCTTCTCCTTCTTTTCCTCCTCCTCCTCCTTCTTATTTTGACACCAATCGGATTATAACTACTCTGTTCTTATGACCTTTTGAGCCTTTTTTTTCGTAATTTGAAAGAATCAAAAAATTCTAGCGTCCATGAATAAATACAACTCTGAGCTCCTTCTTACTGACTGAATGCAATGGGGGAAGAAATACAGTGAGTGTTCACAAAAACAGGGAAGAATAGAAAATTGTTTAAGTGGCCAAAGAAACTTTATCCTATTGTGTGGCGGGCCAAGCTATGCCAGCTATATGTAAATGTAAGCAGTGGCCTGTGTTCACGTGTCCACTTTGAAATTGCCATCTGAATTTAATTCTGCCTTTGTGATTAAATCAGGCCATTACGTTTAATCTCACTTAATAGTAAGAAACGTCCTTTGTTGTTTTCTATAGGCAACATATTCTGCCCCTAACATATACAGCTTGGCATTCACACTTTGCTATTAATCCCCGATGGCTGATAATTGCTTCATCTCCAGGCCCTCTGTCCAATTCACAAGGGGCTGATTGCAACTATTCTTCCCCTATACATTAATGCACTGTTTGGGTCTTGCTTCTTTGGCTCAGTGAACCCCATCAAGCTGTCCACATTTTCTGGGCATGTGGGCGTATTGTGAGATGTTAAATTAAATTCCGTGTTGACCCCCCTACACACCAGAATCTATTAGCCCTTGCAACTTAGCTGATTGACAAGTGGGACTACTTTTTCACTCAAAATCCTGCAGTAAAACAACAACAACAACAGGAGGAGTATTTTGTTTTTAGGCAAAGAAGGGGGTCTTCTTGCTTCTGTCTTGCTGTGTCCATTTTTGTGACCGCCGCAGGAACGATTACATTATTGCCACTATGTTACTTCGTGGAGCTGCCATTTTTCTGTCTTGTGATTTCTCCAGGAAAAACATTTGTCTGTTTCATGATTTCTCTGGGAGAAGTGATCAGACCCCACAGGAGTCCCATTCATTGCTTCGGGGTTTGAAATTCTTTTCATCTTGATCCCCACCCCCCCGCCAGCCCAAATGTTTTAGGTGATGAGACTTAGGGCTCTCTCCACTTGATATTGGTCCCACGAACTGCTCCGGCAAAGAGTTCTGAGCGCAAAATACCGGTTGGTGGGGCAGCCTTCCATCTTTCCTCTTTGCACGAAGGGTAACAGATACGGCTAATTTTAATGTGAAGCTTTGCAAAGAAAAGACGCTTTCTTTTCTGTCACCCATTCATTAGCTGGGCAATAGTTGCTAAGCTTTTCATTGTTGCTAATTCAGGAATACTGTCATTATCAAGTCGACTTTGTGGTTCCGAAAGTAGTTGTAGCTGCTTGTGTCTAATTCCTATTAAGCACAGATAGTACCTAGAGTTCGAGCAGTGGCTGCAACATCTTATATAACCTTTCGGTTCTACAAATAGTTTCACCAGGCTTTATACCATTTCGGCCTCCTTGCTGCTCTTATGGCTCTTGGGAACTCCATATCCCTGTTGAGAACTTTGTTTTCTGATTATGAGCGACCTCAAAAAAGTAATCTTATTTTTGTGTAATCTATAACTCCGATGCATGTAGCCGATAAATATGTGATCATCATTACATAAAAGTAAGTATATATTCATCACAGACAAATCTTAAAAGTTTAGAAAAACTAAAGAAAAAGTAAAAACCATTCCGAATCCCACAGATATAGCTGCTATTCTCAATTTGGGTATGTTTTCTAGTTATACTTTTCCTCTGTCACTTACCTGTGAGTACACTCAATGTATATGAAAATAAATACGCATAATTTTTTTTTAATTTCCGAAGGAGGGCTCCTGGGTGGCTCAGTCAGTTAAGCATCTGCCTTTGGCTCAGGCCGTGATCCCAGAGTTCTGGGATCATGTCCTGCATCCAGCTCACTGCTTAACGGGGAGTCTGTTTCTCCCTCTGCCTCTCACCCCACTCTCACGCTCTCACTCTCTCTCTCTCTCAAATAAATAAATAAAAGCTTTAAAAATAAATAAAGGAAATTCCAAAGGATTTTATCATAGTAAATGTTACATAATTGAGGCACTGAGGAATGTGTGTGCCAAAGTGAAGAAGTTATCTTATTTGTTAAATAAACTTTTCCTTTTCAAATTATTTTAATTGATTAATTTTTATTGAAGAATCATGGATATGCAGTATCATATTAGTTTGGGGGTACAATATAGGTATTTGATACTTATATACATTACTTATATGCATATACATTATATATGGTTGTTACAATAAGTCCAGTTGCCATGTAAAATAGTTTTAGATTTATGGAGAAGTTGCAAATCTAGTAGAGAGCTCTCCTATAATCCTGATCCAGTTTCTCTCTTGTTAATATTGTATATAACCATGGTACATTTAGCACAACCAAGAAACACACATAATTTTTTAAAAAATACGGTTAGAAGCGTACAGTTTCTTAATTTGCTTCATTTATCATATAATAAATATTCTCCTGTGTTATTATTTGTTTACCATATAAAAAATATTCTCCTACCTCATTAAATATCCTCGTAAAATGTCATTTTGTAAAGATTTTGTTTATTTGAGAGAGAGAGTGAGAACGAGCAGAAGGGTGGGCAGAGGGGGAGAGGGAGAGGGAGAAGCAGGCTCCCTGCTGAGCAGTGAGCCTGATGCGGGACTCAATCCCAGGACCCTGGGATCATGACCCGAGCCAAAGACAGACGCTTAGCTGATGGGGCCACTCAGGCACCCCTAATGTCATCTTTTTTAAAAGACGAAACTCAGGTGGTAAGTATGATTACTCAGTGTGTTAAGTTCTAGCTAAAATTTTGATAGTGTACAATCAGAAAGCTGTCCAGATGTTATTATTTCTAACCTTTGTTTTCAAATGACACAGGAATACACTCTCATTAGAGAAATTTTAGAAAAGATACATAAAAAGAAGCAGGAAAAAGCACTCACATAGCCTCCCAGAGACAGTCACCACCACCGAGTGGACAGGTATTTGGGACTACACTGTTTTGCAATTTACTTTTTCACAAATATCATGACCATTTTTCCTTAATATTTAATATTCTTAAAAAATTTCCCCCAATGACCTCATGGAATTCTATTCCCAGAACTTCGCTGCAATTATTTAACTCCATCTCATATTTTTGGGCATTTTAGGGTGTTTCCAGCTTTTTCTTTTTCTACTTTTTGCATTTTTTAATTGACATAAAATGTATTACTTGTTTCAGAAGTACAGGTCTGTGATTCATCGGTCTTACACAATTCACAGCACTCATCATAGCACATACTTTCCCTCCAGCTTTTTCTTATTATAAAGGGCACTGAGATCTTTTTCTATTATATGATTTTTTCCTATTCTTTCTTATCTATATTTTCTATTTTTCCTATATATATTTGTATTATTTTTCTAAAATACGAAAATAACATAATATAATATAATGACGTAGTGTAACTAAGTGACATGTCATTTTCTTTCCTTGGGAAAAAAAAATCATCAAAAATAGAATTAATGAGTGAGATCAAGGTGGCCTAGTGATACCTTTTCTGAGTGGTGTTTTGCAAGAGCTACAGAGAAAAAAAAAACATTGAATTTCACTGCTTTTGGTGGGGAACTCACTGTGGAAGTGCGATTCTCAGAAGAAGAGAGGAAACCCTCACCACGGTTTTGGTGATTCACTGATTAGAAGTTTCTGTTTAGTCAACTGCGTAGCTACCCAAGGGCTCCCACACAAGGAGATAGGTTTGCTATCATATTGCTATAGTGTTCAGAAAGGACGAGAGCATTATCAAGCATTTATAAGAAACATTCAACTGCTCGCTTCCTCGTGCAGAACTGGGATTGGGCATTGCAGATGATACGGCTGTGTCATTCGCTCTCAATTTCAGTAGAGTTTTGAGATGGATGCCTGTGTGAGCTCATTCCCACTGATCGTATCTGCATTACCCATAAGCGACAAGAACACTGCCGTCTCATTGAGTGGGAGTTGGTGTTTTTAGTTTTAGTTTGCTTTACACTAAGTGAGATGGGGAATTAGATATATGATTTAAAAAAGAAAAAAAGACTCCTAAAGCATTTATCAGATATATAAGAAAAAACACTTTTTTAAAAAGTTAGGCTGGAAAATAGAAAAAAAGAAGCTAAAAATATCTCAGCTTCCAAATGACCCAATTAAAACTAAAACTTACCAGCTCTATAAGACAAGCGCCCCCTGGACTTGGAGTCAATTTTAAGCTGATTGAACATTGCAAATTCCGTGATCTTTTTAGCTCTTACCTCTCCTTTCTGGAAGGAAGCAGCCAAACAGGGAATGTCTTCGGAGTACGTGAAAAGAGGTGCCCGGAAAACAGAACGACTAATGACAAGCTCACACAGTGTGAGGACAAGAACTCCCTCGGGGACCCACGTCACGTGGCCCTGTGTCACCGGCCCTTCCCGTGTTGGAAGCGCGAGTGCCTTTCATTTCTTCTGCATTCTGGAGCCCTGGGTGTTCCTGGGCGATATCCTACCCTCATCTCTTTATTTCAGAGAGTCAAATCAGTAGCCAGGGGACCTATCCATACTGGGCTCCACATTTAAATTCCAGCAGAGGGATTCCTTAGCAAACTGGGCAATTGCTGAACTTCTGGCATAATTTTGTCTTTATCTGCGCAGGTGATCGGGGCGTGAGACGGGGACTGCATTTCGTTTCATTGACTCTGAGAGCTTCTCTGCCTCTCTTTCTCTGCCCACCTCTGTCCAGCTTTCCTTTCCTTGTCCCCCTCTCGGGTTCTTTCAGAGTTTGTCCTGCAGAAGGCACAGAGGAGGTGAGAAGGGAGAATCAGACCTGCGCGGAGAGGGAGGGCGCCTGTGCCTGAGTGACAGAGAGAGGTGTCGGGGAGGAAGGCACATTCGAGCCAAGTCCTGAGAGCTTTGTAGGATTGTGGCAGACGGATGAGGCCAGCGACGCTGAGGTTGACGGGCTGGTGGGAGGAAGTGGCCAAGCCGTGGGTGGTGGGGAGGGAGGGGTTAGCGAGGCTGGTTCCTTGAGGTGAGGGAGGGCTGGGGGGAAGAGCGGGCAGAGGAGCTGGGAATTCTGTGTTTTTGGCACTCTAACCTGCAGGGATGTGGCTCATGGCCTGACAAATGTTAATGAAAAGCTCTCATGTTTGCATTTTTGAGGCTCTCCCAAGCTTTCTAAGGCAGATGGAGAAGTTGCCAACCAGGTGTCCCCATTAGCCACGCGGGTGCCCCAAACCCAGCCTTACAAACACCCGGATACAACACCTCTCTTCTAGCCAGCTGGGAGATTGTTTTGTTAGGATCAACTTTCTCTGTCATGAGCCAGTGTATATCATTGAAATGACATCAAGGGATCCAGTCTGCTTTTGTGATGTAAATAATATCTACTTCCCCTTCTTTCCAGGGACCCCATGGGGGCTGGGAGTCCCTGAGAGATCATGTGACCAGACCCCAGATGAGAGCTGGGAGAGGGATCAGAAGGGCCTTCAAAGTCCCTCCCACACCTGGCCCCAGTGAGATCAGTCTTCAGAGTAAACGCGTGCGTGTGTGTGTGTGTGTGTGTGTGTGTGCGCGCGCGTGTGTTTACCCACCAAGAGGCCAACAGCGAGCCCTATGGCTCTCAGCCCTATGCAGCCCTCAGGATGCAAACTGGAAGCTTTGAGGCCAGCTGGGTTTGGAAGCTGATGTGTCTTTTCCACAAGTGCTACACCCTCAAACTAACCTTTGTACCCACAAACCAAAGCCATTTATTGTTGTCTCTGTAATCCCTGTGAATCTCCAGGCAAGATAGGAAAGCAGCATTGGGCTCTCTTCTTAAAAGGGAGCTGGCTGAAAAATAAAAATTAGCAAATTGGCACTAACTTTCCCCTTCTTTTTTTAGTCTCTACGCTGTGCGTCGAGGTGCTGTGGCTCCCTACCCCACCGGGGAGCACGTCAGCTGTTGTTGGCTGAACCTGTTATAGATATTCCCAGGGTGATTCTTTGCAAACAGGCTCCCAACTCAGAAGGCGGCATCTATCCTCACCTCTCTGCATGGAGATGAGGTCATTGCATCGGGGTTTGGTGGAGCCCCAAGTCTTGCCTTGTGAAAAAGAAGGATCCATAATTTTTATATGCACTCTCTTAAGCAAACCTCCCTCAACCTGCCTCACCTTCTGCAGGCCACAGGGTAGCTGGGCTTCCCAGGTTACCTTGAAATGGATGTCTCGGTAAATAAGACCCAACTTTGGCTTTATGAATTTGATTCTGTACTGAGGAGTGTTAAGTCACAAAGAAAGAAAGGAAAGGAAGGAAAGAAAAGAAGGAAGGAAAGAAGAAAGGAAGGAGGGAAGGAAGGAAGGAAGGAAAGAAAGAAAGGAAAGGAAAGGAAGGGAAGGGAAGGGAAGGAAAGGGAAAGAGAAGGCAAAAGGAAGGAAAGGAAAGGAAAGGAAAGGAAAGGAAAGGAAAGGAAAGGAAAGGAGAGGAGAGGAGAGGAGAGGAGAGGAGAGGAGAGGAGAGGGGAGGGGAGGGGAGGGGAGGAAAGGAAAGGAAAGGAAAGAAAAGGAAAAGAAAAGAAAAAGAAAAACTGAGTCTAAATGTTGGTAAGACAGCCTGAGTTTATGGTTTAGTGAGATTGTTTTGTCCTAGAGTATCAGTAAGGAAGTTAAAGTCAGGACTGATCACTTTGGCTTATGTAATGTACCACCTGTTTATCTACCAACTCGGGGATGATTTCATAAACTGAAGACAGAGGCACAGTATAAAGGGATTGCTGTTCTCGGCTCCAGTCAGCTTGCTTGTTTAGAGCACAGGCGGCAAGCCCAAAGACCCCAGAGACCAGGTGAGAGGCTGGGGCAGCTGGAAGGGACGGCGGAGACATACAGAAACATGGAGCCATACAGAAACTGGGCTAGCGAGACCACATCTGCCAGGTTTTTGTCTTTTGTTTTTCTTGGATAAAGATCGGGATTTTTATGTAAAGTCTCCTGATTTTCAAATGTTGGCAACTACTAATTCTTTAGAACAAACAACACATAGCTGCTGCTGCCTTCGCCCCACAGGCCACCTCTGGTTTAGAGGCTGGTAGAGACTGACACGCAGAAAAGTCATTGAAATGGAACCCTCTTGAATTGCACTCCCGCCACAGTGACCCAGTCCCAGACATGATGGGGTGTGCTCGCCTGTGCAGTTTCAGAAACCACATACCTGCCCAGCATACACACAGACTAAAATTCTTGGAGAATGAAACCTAGATGTGCACCTCATCTTTAAAAAATTATTTTTATTGTGGTAAAATATCCATAACGTAACATTTACTATCGTCACCAGTTTTAAGCGTAGAGTTCAGTGGTTTTAATTACATTCACGCTGTTGTGCAAACATCACCGCCATCTGTCTCCAGACTCTTTCATCTTCCCAAACTGAAACTCTGTCCCCGTTAGACACTAACTCTCCACCCCCCACCCCCAGCCCCGGGCAAGCACCAGCCTACTTTCTGTTTTTGTGAATTCGATCCCTGTATGTACCTCATCTTAATGGAGGTACAATATTGTATCTGGCTTCTTTCACTGAACATCGTATTTCTGGAATCATCCATGTTGTTGAAGGTATTGGAACTTACTTCCTTTTGAAGGTGAAAAATATACTGCATTTTGTTAACCATTTATCTATGGATGGACATTCTGGCTGCTTCTACCTCTGGGCTATGGTGAAGAGTGCTGCTATGGGCATGGGTTTATAAATATCTGTTCGAGTTCCTGCTTTCAATCCTGGACATGCCAGTTTGCAAAAGGGCACTGCTGATCAAGAATTCAGGTTCTCTTTTAGAACCTCTCCCGTAGCGGGCCCCCTCTCTCCCTGCACTGCCCCGCGCCTCTGTTACGCCACACCGGCCGACTGTGTCAGGCGAACTGCGGGTCTGGTTTCGAGACTCTCCTTAACCTGGCAGATAAGGAATTAGCTAAGGGAGATTGGCTAGCTCATCAAATCCATGGGGAGGCTGAGGAACAGGGCTCAGGGGTAACTGGGACAAGCAGTCTACTTCGGATGCTACCACTGGACATTTGCTGCTGCCCCCGCTGGACTCCCCCATTGGGTTCCGGCCCAAAAGATCCCTGCTACACCAGCTTCACATCCACTGAATGCTTGAGTTGGCTGTAGCCACAGCAAATATTCCCTAAAAAGCCCCCTGCCTGTCTAGTGCAGCCCCTAGATGCAACGTTCCCAGCAGG
>JAPYYM010002935.1:0-11712 GCA_028534135.1 Potos flavus
GATGCAGGGCTCAATCCCACAACCCTGAGTTCATGACCCAAGCCAAAACCAAAAGTCAGTTGCTCAACTGACTGCACCACCCAGGCACCCCTCAACTTTCTTTTTTGAGATTAATCATCTTTTCTAGATGTTAATTGTTCAGGAATTAAACATATTAATTAATAGTCAAAGTGACTCATATTTTCCACACTTTGAATGTATTGATATTTTGTTTTGGCCAACTTTTACACATAATCAAGGCTGTGCATTTTTGAAAAGTGGATGTAATTCTTCATAAGAAGCCACAGTTTCTTACAAAATGATTAGTTCCATAGTATTAATAGTCTGATTTCTTCTCCCACTGTTCATATTTAGTATTAATCTCACAGTTTATTGGGAAGATGCATGCAGTAACTGCTCTAGGGCTTGGGGAAAAAAGACTGGCATATAGAAACAATTCAGCTTTATTAGCTATTCATACCCACTCATGCTGAGGCAGAAATCTCCTTTTACAATTATAACCCTGTCAGTTTCTTCTCAGGTCCCTCAAATTGTTTGCTCACGCATTCAGATTTCGTGCTATTTAACTTCTATTTACTAGCACCAAAACTTCATAATTGAATATCTTTCATTATACATTAATGACACTATTTATTAATGATATTAAATTAATTCTAACCTGTCTGACTCTAATATTGGCACCTTTACTTTCCCTTTGTTTTAAGCTGGAGTGAAAATAGAGCTATGTTCACTATTTTTTTAGATTTTTCTGAATCACCTTGATCGTACATATTTTTCCAAGCAAATATTGTTTGCCATAATTTGTTAATCCATTCTAGAAATTAAGGCCTACTGACAGGATAATTTAGGTCAATAATGTTTATTATTGTAATTTTTCCTTGTGATCTACAGTATCATTCTATGTTATGCTATTTCTGTTTCCTTGATAATCCTTTATACCATGTACCTTGTAAAGGACAGATGAATGGATAAAGAAGATATGGTCCATATATACAATGGAATATTATGCCTCCATCAGAAAGGATGAATACCCAACTTTTGTTTCAACGTGGACGGGACTGGAGGAGATTATGCTGGGTGAAATAAGTCAGGCAGAGAGAGTCAATTATCATATGGTTTAACTCACATGTGGAGCATAAGGAAAAACTTGGAGGACATTGTGAGAAGGAAAGGAAGGGTGAATTGGAGGAAATAGGAGGGGGAGATGAACCATGAGAGACTGTGGACTCTGAGTAAAAATCTGAAGGTTTTGGAGGGGAGGGTGGTGGGGGGTTGGGCGAGCCTGGTGGTGGGTATTGAGGAGGGCACGTACTGCATGGAGCACTGGGTGTGGTGCATGAACAATGAATCTTGGAACACTGAAAAAACAAAATAAAATTAATTGGAAAAAAAAGGAAAGTTAAATTTTTCATGTGACTTGGAATTTTATTTTATTGTGTGAGTTGAAACAAATTCAGAAAAGGCAAACAAACAAAAGAGATTATTTCATTTTGTAAAATTTATAATCTCCTAAAAATTTACTGGATGTGGAAGCAGCTACTGGAGACATGCATCAAATATATTTATTGCGAACTGCTACCCAGTTGGGAATGAAGGAAAAATAATCAGAATTTCCCATGAAATTGTTGACAGACACTCTTAAAATCACAGAAATTTTATATGATGACCATCACATTATAATTAGTTGTGGGATTCACTATTTTTTTATAGTTTTCACAGAGGTCTGGGGTAGTCGACTCACTGGCTCCCAATGACACTTCAATTCTTGGTTCATAGAAAGAATTATCTATGATAATTATCTATGAGTTTGAACTTATAGAACTCAGCAGAAAAGAAAATGGCATAAACAAATTAGATAATTCAACTAGAGTTGAACAGTCAACGTTCTTGTGTTCTTAGAACAAAGGTTGTCTCCTCTAGAACACAAGAAAAACAATGTTTCTTCCAAGTAGACTTATTAAAAACAATATAAAGTCATTTAATAAATATATATAACCTTTATAAAAAATATTTCTAAAGTGAGGACAATAAAAAGAGACTGGTGAAGAGAAACTGTCGTTGTCACCAGTATTCCTTTCTATTCCTTCCATGGACATGGAGCAGTTTTAACCCGGACACAGGGGTCCGGAGTGGAAGCTACATTTGCAGGCTACCCTGCAGCTGGGCGTGGCCATGTGAAAAAGACAGGTCTGCAGATGTCACGATTGAAACGGAAGTCATTTGTAAGTCAGTTACTTGCATATATCTTGTTGTTCATCTTGGGGTCTATACTGCTGTCTGGAATGTGGAGACCACGCTGCGCCATGAAAATAATGGCCACTCCAAAAGGAACCTTGGGGATTCCATCTTCACCATGATGATCTGCCTCCAGTCACTGGGTGGGAGAGAGAAGGGCATGGCCTCTAGAGCTGGAAAGCCTGTGTTCAGTCTCGGGAAAGGTCATTTCTCTGTGTCTCACTTTCCTCATTTGTAAAATGGAGATAATAAGATCCTGTAGGGTTTTGGGAGAATGAAAAGAATCAAGAAATGGGAAACACTCAGAATAGTGTCTGGTACATAGGAAATGCTGAAAATTATCAGCCCTTCTTGCCCATTTGAGAGAATAAACTTCTATCTTGTTAAACGCATTGCCATTTAATTTTTTTTCTGATAGTCACAGCCAGACTTACCCTTAACTAAAACAACATGCAGATATCAATTACAAGGATAATAAAATGTAGGTTTTCATCAATGTATTTCTAAATCATGTGCATAGTCTTTCCAGCTTCTCCAAGGATACCATGAGGAAAATATTGGGAAAGGGGAAATAAAGAGAGAGAGCATGTTTAGTGTTTATATACTTGTGTTGCTACACAAATAAATAATAACTTGGCCATGCCAAGTTTTCCTTCTCCATTTATCCTAAGAGCCAAGGCCATTGTGGGCCTTTCCTTAAGTCAATCTACCCCAGTTATTTATGTTATGTACACACACGCATATGTATATACACACAAACACATGCGTGTACATGTGTCCATATATGCACACATAAATGTAATCCAGTTGTGGATATTGTTAAGACATTGTTCTGCCTTTGACATTTATAGTTTTAAAAAAAAGAGAAAAAAACTGAAATCATAATTTTTGTTTAGTGAAAACTTTTTGGGTCTATTCTCTTAGAATGCAAAGATTGTATCTAACAAAAAATTATTTAACTGAAGTCCCAATAGCATATTTGTTTTAAATTTGTGGTATTATTTTTGTAACAGAAAAGACAATGAGCACTAAGCACGTTTTTCTGTAACTGTTTACTCAATCGGCTCCATCCCTGAGTCCAAGACTGGGACCTTTTGCAGGGATTTATCTTGTTTCTCTGTCTCCCATGAGTGGTGTTGTACCTGACACATAGCTAGTTTACAATAATTATATTTTTATATAGTTTATTTTTATATAGTTTTTATAGTTTATAATAATTACGTATTGATAGACTGAATAAGTAAATGGGTTTCCTAGGCTCCCAGAGCTGGTAGTGACTCCATTATACAGGAAAGAAAATCAAGATTCCAAGAAACTTGTAGAGTCTCACTTGACAACCTATAGATACTTTGGGGTAGAAGTAAGTCAAGAGTTCAGGTCCCCTGCTTCTCAATCCCACAGAATCTGTTTAACCCCCACCATATGCCTGAAATTTTAGGAGTCAGAGCTTTAATTTTTTTCTCCCACTTTTTGTAAGTGGTGCTGAATGATGGGAAAAAAAAAAAGGATACAATTCAAGCCGCCAGTGATGAAAATAAATTAGTAGGAGGCATCTTGAAGGTCCAGGAACTAATATCCATGCATGGCAGCAGGCATGTGTTTTTCCTGGCACACTTTGACTCCGAATGTAAGCAAGCACAGAAGTTGGTGTTTCATTACTTTAAGCATTTGTATTATGGCATTTGTATATGTCAGTAGTGTGTAGGAAGAAAGATTAAAAAGAAATTTCTTGTTCTAACATATTGTGAAATGTTCTATATTTCTACAGCTCAGTTTATTTTTCATTCCCGTTGTCAGCATGCAATTCTGACAATTTGGAGATAGAAAAATCTCTTAACAGACAAATTCTTTGACACAAATTCTTACGTACATAAGATATCTGACAACATGGGCTGCTTACATTCGAGTCCCGGCTTCATTTCATGGCTGTGTGACTTTGGCATGTGAAATAACATTTGGGAGCCATTTTTTTCTCATCTGAAAATGCACTGTTGAAATTTTAAAAAACAATTGTGGTACATACCTCATCAGGATATTTTGAATGTTGAACAAGACAATATAGATAGTCACCATACAATGCATCATTAGTTTTTTTTTCATTTAATTTTATTTTTTCAGTGTTCCAAGATTCGTTGTTTATGCACCACACTCAGTGCTCCATGCAATACGTGCCCTCCTCAATACCCACCATCATTAGTTTTTGATGTAATGTTCCAAGATTCATTGTTACTTTCATGTATAACACCCAGTACTCCATGTATGGTGACTAACATAACACAATAAAAATTTTAAAAAAGACAATATAGATAAAGCATCTATCACAGTGCCTGACACTTTTAAATAGTCTATTAGTTAGCTATTTCAAACTACCTGAAAACCCAGTGGCTTAAAACAATAGGCATTTATTAATACAGGTTATAGATCCATGGGATGGTAGTATTGGTTGACTTGGGCTCAGCTGGGCAATTTGGCTGATCTTAGCTGCCCTCATACAAGCATCTGAAGACTGAATGGGGCACCCTGCTCTAACTTTGACTTGGGCTGGAGCAACTTAATTGAGGAAACAGCACTGTTCTCATGTTTGTCATCTTCCTCCCAGTATTAGCCAGCTAATCCCAGCATGATCTTCTGAAGGAAATGGTGGAAACACAGGAAGCCAGTCTAACATGCATACATTTTTCATAATTTTGCTTGCTTCATTTCTGAAAACATCTGCTTGACCAAAGCAAGTCTCATGCCAAGATTAGGTATAGAAATGTATCCCTCCAGCCCTCATCCCTTGGTGTGAATGTACTGCAGAGTTAAAGAAATAAAGGGGAAAAGTGACAAGTTGGTGCCAATAACATAATCTATTATAGACACTCAATTGTATAACACCAAGTAATACTAGTTCTATCTTTAATTCCTGAATCTTTACATATAAAATGCCTTATTTCTTCCTAATATATTGAATGGCACAGAGTACTTGTTCAAACTGTTTCTAATAATAAGTAGGCTGAGGTTTAGCGAGAGTATATATGGCATCCAACAGCTTAGAGCAGCTATGCCCTTCCCAACCCATCAGGGATGGGAAACTCTATAATAAATTTCCCATTCTCTCACTTTCAGGTGCCTTCTTTTAAGCTCATTTGTTTTTCAAACACAATGCTTGGCATCGTTTTCATGAGTATAACATTGAGTTCACTCAACTTCTTTAGCCTTTGTTTTTCCTCTCTGTTCTTTGGATTGGTTAATTTCTATTGATCTTTCTTTAACTGAATTTTCTTCTATTGAATCCACGTAGTAAATTTTTCATTCTGTTTTTGTACTTTTAGCTGAAGAGTTTCCATTTATTTATTCCTAAAAGTTCAGCTTTTCTGTTGAGATTCTCTCATTCATTCATTAAGACCATTCTTTTCTTTAATTCTTCAAGCATATTTTTATCTTTATTTTTTGAATGTATTCGTAATATATATATTGAAATCTTTATCTGCCAAATATAACATATGCACATGTTCAATGTCCTTTCTATTGATTATCTTTTTTTGAGTATGGATCACACTTTATGATTTCTATGTATATCTTCTAATTTTATATTTAAAACTAGATAGCTCAGATATGATATAGCCACTTTTCATTCTGTTATATTGTTTTGATTATTTTTATTTTTTTTTCTAGTAAGTAAGCAGTTAACTTGTTTGAATTCAAACTTCAATGTTTGTCTCTTCCATGGTACATATCAGCTGAAATCACTGCATACTTCATACAGCTTCAAGTTGCTACTACTTTTGCCCAGTCTTTTCGGGATGTCCCTTTTATGATTATAATTTTGTCGTCAATGAAGATTTGGGCAGCACTTCTACTCAGATTTTTGGATTTATCTTCTCTTAGTTCTCTTGATTCTGGAAATTCCTGCCCTAATTTGTTCTCTTTGTCTCAGTCTCTGTCCTTTGATCTCAAACCAGTAAGGTTCAGCTTTTTGCCATGTGAGCTATGTATTTGGAAAATGCATTCAATAATAATAATTTAAAAAAAAACAGCAGACTCATGGATCTCATCTAGTGCAATTCTGTTTTTTAAGGATAGATTCTCACAGTTCTCTGCTTGCATTTCATTAAGTCCCTTCAGTCTAACCACTAGTATGAATGATTAGCTAAGGATTTTCACATGCAATGGTCAGATATTGGGCACAGTTCTCTTCCAGAATGAAATTCTGTTTTTTGACACCTTGAGCTAATAAGTTTTTGAGTTTCTGCTGCCAACTCATGGAGAATGCCCTACAGCAACTAAGCCACAAACTTGCAATCGTTACCATTTACTATTAGAGATTTTTTTTAAGAATAAACTCTCCTCTGGCTTCTGTCTGACTTTGGATATATTCCAGTGCCTTTAAGTGGTTGTTTTGTTGGTATGTTGGTTTGTTTGGTTGTTTGGTTGTTGTTGTTGTTTTTAATACTATGTCTAGACTACACAAGTGATTTGGAAGAGGATTCCTGTGAGCACTTTACTTTACTGCCATACCATAAATTCTCTGTTTTGCTGGATGGTGGCAACAATGCTGACTCACCTCCCCACTAGGGTGTTTTTTAAAAAAGGTAACAGCAGAACTTGAACAGAAGAACATGGGACCATATGCCAAAAGTGTCAGCCAATCAAAGGAAGTTTTCAAAGGTTGATAGATGAAAACCATCATGGCAAAATGGCTCTAAGAAGCTGATGTTTTACAGAGGAGACCATGGAATAATGCTGAGGAACAGCTCTCGGGATCAGAAAGGACACAAAATCAACCTATAAATCATGAGAAAGAATGTGCATCCTTAGCGGGCTGCAGATGAGATGTCTTCATGATTGAATTCAGTGAAATGCAATAAGCATAGCAAATATTCTAGGAAGAGAATGAGAATGTAGCAGAATTGCTAACCAAAAAAATTGTTGAAGCTATAGAAACAGTACTGAGCAATGGGTTTTGGCATCTGAAACCCTCCTCTATCCGGACTCTATCACTCATGAGCTGTCTAACTATGTATGAGTTATTAAACTTGCCAATGCTCATTTTTGAACACACGGTAGAAATTCAGTAACTAGTAGTTGCTATTATATTGTTAGAGTAAGAAGTCAGAGGCCAGAGGGCAAGATTTTGGTGGAGAGGAAAAATGAGGGGTGTGTGAACAGGCACTATTGCAAGGATTCAGGAATTAGGAAGATTAGATAATCTGCACTGTAAATTTATAGTAGTGCAACCCTAAAAAAGTGAGGATTTTACTGGGTTTAATTCTGACACATATTTATGAAGAAATTATATAAAAGTTATAGATGATTCCCAGACCTCATGGAGCAACAGAAATTTAGTGGGTAAACAATGGCCACATTCTTTCACCCCCACTTCTTTTCCCTAACCTTGAAGAGAGCTTAGCTAGTCAAGTTCATCCATCCATAGGGGACACAGGGAGGAGCACAATGATTAACATTTATTCTTAGAGGCTCATCTAATTCCTCTAACTTGAGTGAGGGCCAATGCCTGGGTTTATGGGGCTATCAACTTAAGAGAACTAGGTAAGACCACAGAAACAAAAAACAAGGAATTACACATTACTGATGTCTAACTATAGTCTTGAATTCTGGGAGAGGAAATAATGAGGTTCCTAGGATTTCCACACTATCCATCCCAGATCTTCAAAGGAAGAGGAAAGAAGGTATTTGGAGATTTAAAATCTAAGAAGTAACCAATTTGAGTTTTATTTTGGACCCAGCATGTTGATATATAAAACAAGAGTATTATAGAGTACTAAGGTCCCTCTGTAGCATTAGTATTTTAGAATGTGAAGAGAGCCGGAGTATAGAGAAGAAAGAAAGTGGTATTATTTATATGGAGCAAGACATCTTTAAGCCTGAAACTGACATTTAGCTGTTGAGAGGACTGTATGGTTGGCTAAAAGCATGGACTCTGGAGCCCAGATCTTATGTTTGAATCTCAACTTTCTGTTTTAATAATTACTTTAACTTGTTCATATTACTTGAACTCTTTATGCCTCAGTGTCTTCATCCATAAAATGTAGATGACAGTGACTGCAAACTTTTTGTGAGAATTAAATAAATTAACATATATAATGTATAGAACATTAAAGGGCATATATATGTTATTAAATGCTTTTATTTAAAAACAAAAACATTGTCAATAAATTATAAAATCTAATTAATTCATGTGGAAAGATGACCAGAATCATAACGCATAGGTTTGAATATTAGCCCTTCCACATGCCAGCTGTGTGATCTAGGGCATATCACATTCTCTCTATAAACTTGTTTCTCTGTCCACAAGATGGACAACTTACTTCCCACCTATCTCGTGAGGTTGCTGTGAAGATCAAATCACATAATGGGTTTGAAAAATCTTGGTAGGCTGAAAAGTGCTGGACAAATATAGGTGTATTGATAGGAAAAATGTTTGGCTTAAAAAAATCAATCTCCACTTTTCCACAAGAATTTACTGTGTGGGGTCACACCACATTTTCCTCTTAACTGAAAATTTGCTTGTAGATTTGTTTTATTATTTGAAACACTTGCTCTATTTTTTTGTGCTAATGCCAAGATGCCGCACAGTAGTTGCCTGACTTTTATCCCTGGATACGTGAATCCTTAAAATAAATAATGTTAGGTCTGATGTTTTGACTGGGTGTTTGAAAACATAGAACGGTTTAAGATTACATGAAATTTACCAGAAAATGAGAGGAGGGAAAATGAATTCATGAAAATTCAGTAAAAACATTTTTGTCTTAACAGATGACCACATCCTGGTACAGAAGTGCATTCCTAATATTCAGGCAGCAGGGGTCCTTTTACAAAAATGTTGAAGTGTTTCTTGAAAATCCCTCTGTAGGGAAGATGCAATACAGGCATAAAACAGTGGGTTCTTAAGATTCCATTTTTATAAAGTGCTTAGAATGCCCACAACATTTTAAAGCTAAGAGTTGGAGGTAGACAAAATGCCTGTTTTCCTAAAAATTCTAACCAATCCTTGTGGTTACGAAGCCACACACGTTAATAAACAAACTGATCCTTTTCCACAGGAAATCTAACATAATGTTTATTTGATGCTACCCTAAGTTAAGCTTTTCTGGAGTGATGGTTCACATCTTTCCACCAACGCCTTTGTGGAAGACATTTGTGTTGTTGCTATTGTTGTCTGTGTCTGTTAGAAGAGCCCCCACTGCAAGTAACAATATCTGACTACAAATAGCCTAAACTCAGTTATTTCTTGTTCTCCAGTAACAAGAAGTCTAGAGACATATAATTGCTGTTGGTGTTGGTTTCGTGGCAAGTGGCATTAGGGCTATGCATTAGCATCTCTAAGATCCATTTGACCTCATGACTACCCAGTGGCTACAACTGCCCCAAGTATCACATGCATATTCAGGTACATTCAGAGGCAAGACTGTTCAGTGAGAAGTGGGTGAGAGGAGAAAGGGCAAGTAAATCATGGGACGGGGAATTTTGTTTTTTGTTTTGTTTTCCACAGAGCTTCTTGTTTTCATGGAAGAGATTTCCCCAAAAGCTTTCCAGCATATTTCCAGTATTTTGTATTTCATTAGCCAGAATTGGGTTACATATCTACTAGATGAAGTAGTTGGGCTCACCTTTTCTGCTTTCTGAACAAAACCACAATTGAAGTAGTGTGTAGTTAGGCAAATAGCAGACTTTGCCATCTTGGTTTCTCTCTTCTTTTCTTTTTCTTTTTGTTTTTCCCTAATTTTACTTTATGTAATGAAGAATTCAAACCAAAATAATAGTTTCAATTACAATACGAGGGATTATCTAGACTCCCCAATAGTTAATATTTTACCACATTTATTTTTTTATTCTCTCTGTCTTCCATCTTACATGTACGCATATTGATTTTCTTATGAAGTAGTCAAGATTAATTTGTAGACATGAACCCCCCCAGTATGTATTTTATTAAAACAAAGGAAAAAACCTCCTACATAACCTCATTATACCCCTCAAATCAGGGAATTAACAATGATACTATACTTCTTAATAATTAGATCTAGATTATGCATTTGGGGCAACAAGATCACAGAAATGATGATGTCTTCTCCATATTCTAATAGGTGGTATGTAATACTGATTTGTCACAGTGTTGGCAAACACAGGCAGTTTGGTATCTGCTAGGTCTTTCTACACTGCAGGAATCATGTCCCCCTTTGTAATTAGAAAGTACTTTTAAGCAAATACTTTGAGATTATGAAAATATCCTACTTCTCATTAAACTTTCACCGATGAATTTTAACATCCGTTGATGATTCTTACTCTCATCGGTTACTCTGAGGATTATCAAATGGTTATTTTATAATTTTATAATTCCATCTACATTGATTAGTTTGCATTCTACTATTAGGAAGAGCTTTCTTTTCTTCCTATTTATTTATTTAATCAGTATAGATTCATAGATCCCTACTTTATTTAGTGGATTAAAACCCAATAATATTATTTTGATAATAAATTTATCCCATATTTGGCTACTGGTAGCCCCTCCAAATTGACCTCTGTATCCTTGTGATGAGTTATCATTATTCTTCAAATACCATTTTACTTTCTGTAAAAATAAATTGTTCTATGTTCAACATGTATTTTTGTAGTGTCAAATTCAAAATCATTCATTTCTCCAAGAAATCCTCATTCCTTTTGGTGGAGAATGTCATTTGTAAATGTTATTTGTAAACCAGCATCTGAGCTCTACATGTTTTCATTGCAACATGGATCTCATTGCTTTCAGTCCCTCTTAATAAACAGAACCAAGAAATATGCATGCATATACCTACCTACATACATATTTACTTTTATATTTGTTTATGTATCTATCTACTGAAAACAATTTGTTTACTCCAGTACTTCCAATTCTGATCTAAATTTTAGGATGGTCTAGCTTTCCTCCTTTCCAATTTCTTACCCCCTTCTCCATAGAAACATGGCTCCCATTATCCTTGATGTGTTACTTTATTTGTTTAAGTCTTCTCTTTGTAACCAGTCTTCCAACAATACTGGTTCTTGACCATAACACCAATTCTCTCTGGTTCAATGATGACTATATTACAGCATTTGTGTTTACCTTTCTCTGCCCCAGGCATTCGCCACTCTCTTGCTCAACTTTTTTCTTGCTTCAATCCTGGTCGTATCATCTGCATCTTTACTCAGCTCCACATTGAATTATTTTCTCTTCATTTGGCATCTAAATATTTTGGTCCAGTGTATTATAGTCAGGTTTTTAGAACTACTTCGGCACAAATCCACAGAAATAAATTGGTTGACCCATTCAGTTGGAATAGTCACAAGCTCATGTAAACAATGATAGATTAATGAAAAGAGAAATAAAAGTACGTGTAATTTATAAAAATATTTGCTCAAATCCCACTATTTCTTTCGTCAATGAAACACTGTTCAACATTTCACCATAGACATTTTCCCAAACCTTCCATATTTAAAACCTGCATCATTTTTTAT
>JAPYYM010002936.1:0-11712 GCA_028534135.1 Potos flavus
GACACTTTACTGAATTCCTGGATGAGTTCTAGAAGTCTTGGAGTGGAGTCTTTCGGGTTTTCCACATAAAGTATCATATCATCTGCAAAGAGTGAGAGTTTGACTTCTTCTTTGCCAATTTGGATGCCTTTTATTTCTTTTTGTTGTCTGATTGCTGAGGCCAGGACTTCTAGTACTATGTTGAATAGCAGTGGTGATAGTGGACATCCCTGCCGTGTTCCTGATCTTAGGGGAAAAGCTCTCAGTTTTTTTCCCATTGAGAATGATATTTGCTGTGGGTTTTTCATAGATGGCTTGATGATATTGAGGAATGTACCCTCTATGCCTACATTGTGAAGAGTTTTGATCAAGAAAGGATGCTGTACTTTGTCAAATGCTTTTTCAGCATCAATTGGGAGTATCATATAGTTCTTGTTCTTTCTTTTACTAATGTGTTGTATCACACTGATTGATTTGCAGATGTTGAACCAACCTTGCATCCCAGGAATAAATCCCACTTGGTCGTGGTGAATAATCCTTTTCATGTACAGTTGGATCCTGTTGGCTACTATTTTGGTAAGAATTTTTACATCCATGTTCATCAAGGATATTGGCCTGTAATTCTCCTTTTTGATGGGGTCTTTGTCTGGTTTTGGGATCAAGGTAATGCTGGCCTCATAAAATGCGTTTGGAAGTTTCCCTTCCATTTCTATTTTTTGGAACAATATCAGGAGAATAGGTATTAATTCTTCTTTAAATGTTTGGTAGAATTCCCCTGGGAATCCATCTTGCCCTGGGCTCTTGTTTGTTGGGAGATTTTTGATGACTGCTTCAATCTCCTTACTGGTTATGGATCTGTTCAGGTTTTCTATTTCTTCCTGGTTCAGTTTTGGTAGTTTATGTGTCTCTAGGAATGTATCCATTTCTTCCAGATTGTCTAATTTGCTGGTGTATAGCTGCTCATAATATGTTCTTCTAATTGTTTGTATTTCTTTGGTGTTGGTTAGTGATTTCTCCTCTTTCACTCATGATTTTATTAATTTGGGTCCTTTCTCTTTTCTTTTTGATAAGTCTGGCCAGAGTTTATCAACCTTATTAATTCTTACAAAGAACCAGCTCCTAGTGTCGTCGATTTGTTCTACTGTCCTTTTGGTTTCTATTTCATTGACTTCTGCTCTGATCTTTATTATTTTTCTTCTCCTGCTGGGTTTAGCCTTTTTTTGCTGTTCTTTCTCCAGCTCCTTTAGGTGTAGGGTTAGGATGTGTATTTGAGATCTTTCTCATTTCTTGAGAAAGGCTTGTATTGCTATATACTTTCCTCTCAGGACCGCCTTTGCTGTGTCCCAAAGATTTTGAACAGTTGTGTTTTCATTTTTATTTGTTTCCATGAATTTTTTAAATAATTCTTCTCTAATTTGCTGGTTAACCCATTCATTCTTTAGTAGGATGCTCTTTAGCCTCCATGTATTTGAGTTCTTTCCAACTTTCCTCTTGTGATTGAGTTCTAGTTTCATGGCATTGTGGTCTGAAAATATGCAGGGAATGATCCCAGTCTTTTGGTACCGATTGAGACCTGATTTGTGACCCAGGATGTGATCTATTCTGGAGAATGTTCCATGTGCACTAGAGAAGAATGTGTATTCTGTTGCTTTGGGATGGAATGCTCTGAATATATCTGTGATGTCCATCTGGTCCAGTGTGTCATTTAGAGCCTTTATTTCCTTGATGATCTTTTGCTTAGATGATCTGTCCATTTCGGTAAGGGGGGTATCAAAGTCCTCTACTATTATTGTATTATTGTTAATGCATTTCTTTGATTTTGTTATTAATTGGTTTATATAATTGGCTGCTACCTTGTGAGGGGCATAGATATTTACAATTGTTAGATCCTCTTGTTGGACGGTCCCTTTAATATGATATAGTGTCCTTCTTCATCTCTTATTATAGTCTTTGGCTTAAAATCTAACTTATCTGATATAAGGATTGCCACCTCAGCTTTCTTTTGATGTCCATTAGCATGATAAATTGTTTTCCACCCCTCACTTTAAATGTGGAGGTGTCTTTGGGTCTAAAATGAGTTTCTTGTAGAGAGCATATCAATGGGTCTTTTTTTTTTTTAATCCATTCTGATACTCTGTGGCTTTTGATTGGGGCATTTATCCCATTTACATTCAGGGTAACTATTGACAGATAGGAATTTAGTGCCATTGTATTGCTGGTAAAGTGACTGTTTCTGCATATTGTCTCTGTTCCTTTCTGGTCTATGTTCCTTCTAGGCTCTCTCTTTGCTCAGAGAACCCCTTTCAATATTTCCCATAGGGCTGGTTGGGTGTTTGCAAATTCTTTTATTTTTTGTTTGTCCTGGGAGCTTTTTATCTCTCCATCTATTTTCAATGACAGCCTAGGTGTCATTGGATATAGTATTCTTGGCTGCATATTTTTCTCGTTTAGTGCTCTTAATATGTCATGTCAGTCCTTTCTGGCCTGCGAGGTCTCTGTCGCTAGGTCTGCTGCCAATCTAATATTTCTGCCTTTATACATTACAGACTTCTTGTCCCGAGCTGCTTTCAGGATTTTCTCTTTGTCACTTAGGCTCGTAAGTTTTACTATTAGATGACGGGGTGTAGACCTATTCTTATTGATTTTGAGGGGGGTTCTCTGTGCCTCCTGGATTTTGATGCTTGTTCCCTTCACCAAATTAGAGAAATTCTCTACAATAATTTGTTCCAATATACCTTCCACCCCTCTCTCTCTTTCTTCTTCTTCTGGGATCCCACTTATTCTAATATTGTTGTGTCTTATGGTATCACTTATCTCTCGAATTCTCCCCTCGTGGTCAAGTACTTGTTTGTCTCTCTTTTTCTCATCTTCTTTGTTCTCCATCATTTGGTCTTCTATATCACTAATTCTCTCTTCTGCCTCACTTATCCTAGCAGTAAAAGCCTCCATTTTTTTTTTATCGTACTTCATTAATAGCTTTTTTGATTTCAACTTGGTTAGATTTTAGTTCTTTTATTTCTCCTGAAAGGGATTTTATTTCTCCAGACACGGATTCTCTAATATCTTCCATGCTTTTTTCAAGCCCAGCTAACACCTTGATAATAGTCATTTTGAACTTTATTTCTGACATATTACTAATGTCCATATTGATTAGGTCCCTGGCCATTGGTACTGCCTCTTGTTCTTTTTTTGTGGTGAGTTTTTCTGCCTTGTCATTTTATCGAGATAAGAAGAGATAAATGAGAGAACGAAATACTAAAAAGAATGCAACAACCCCAGAAAAATCGGAAGAGAACCAAAACCAGGGGTTGAAGAAAAAAGGGGACGGGGAAGAAAAAAAAAGAAAAAAGAAATAAAATAAAATAAAAAAGAGAGGAAAAAAGTATATGTATGTATTAGACTTGTGATTAGAACAGAGCCACACACCTGATTTTGAGTGTTTTTGGTCTGTTAGAAGAAACTACCTCCCAAAAATTTAAAGAAAGAAAAACTTATAAATATACAAAAATAAGGATTAACACTATGAAGGGATGGAATATGAGTGTAAAGATGAAAATTAAAAAAGATTCTAAAAAAGGGATTGATAAGTGGTTGATTTAAAAAAGAGGAAAAAAAAGAATAAAAGAGGAAAGAATGTGATCAGGCTGGATACTAGAACCAAGCTGTGTGCTAGATTTAGGGTATATTTTGATCTATTAGAAGAAATTGTATCCCAAAATTAAAAAAAAAACTATATGTATACAAAAAATAAGGTTAAATACAATGAAGGGATAAAATATCAGTGAAATAACAGAAATAACAGTGAAAATTAGAAAACTTTTTAAAAAGGTATTGGTTAGATACCAGTTAAAAAACGTTAAAATAGGAAAGAGGAAAAACTAAATAAAAAATAAAATTAAAAAAAGTAAAATTAAAAAAATTTAACTCTGAAAGACTAAAGAAAGGATCATGTGGAAAAAAAGCCATGAATTCTATGTGTTGCTTTTTTCTAACTCTGGATTTCCAGTTTTCATTAATCGATGAACTTGGTCTTGGCTGGATATTCTTGCTGATCTTCTGGGGGAGGCACGTGTTGCAGTGATTCTCAAATGTCTTTGCCTGAGGTGGAATTCCACTGCCCTTGCCAGGGGCCAGGCTAAGTAATCTGCTTGGTTTCACTCTCAGGAGCTTTTGTTCCCTGAATGCTTTCCGTACAGCTTTGGAGGAGGAGAATGAAAATGATGGCCTCCCGGTCTCTGGCCCATAGGAGCCGAGAGCTTGGGGCCCCATTCCTCAGTGTGCCCTCAGAGAAAAGAAGTCAATCACTCCCGTCTCCCTGGTCTCCAGCCGCATTCTGAGCTCACCTGGCCTGTGACCGAGCTTTTCTATCTCTGGCGCTTGGCCCCGTTTGGAGTCTCCAAACCCAGCAGATTCCTGGAGTGTGCTCCCACGCTGCTCCTCCCAAAGGAGGAAGGAGGGGGTCTCTCCGGATCTGCCCCTTGTGAGGTCCCTTCTCGAAGAGCAGTGACCTGACTGTGCCTCGGATCATGGTTTAAGGTAAGCCCGTGCTGATAGCCCACTGCTTGGCTCCATCTCTGCAGTTGGCTTTCCCACTCTGATATCTGGGAGCTCTGCCACCCTCAGACACCCCCGGTCTTTCTGCTACCCCACGGGTCCTGAAATCACACTGTCCCCGCGAGGGCTCCACCCCCTGCTTAGCCTCTGGAGTGATGTCCTTCAGTGAAACAGATTTCTAAAAGTTCCGATTGTGTGCTCCGCTGCTCTGCTGCTTGCCAGGAGCCAGCACCTCCCCTCGTGGTCTATCTTCCTGTCACTTTGGATTCCCTTTTCCACACATCCTACCTTCTGAAAAGTGGTAGATTTTCTGTTCCTAGAATTGCTGTTCTTCTTCTCTTCTATCTCCAGTCGTCTCCATGGCAATGGCCTGCCTGCCTTGACCCCCTTTATTTTTTTTCTTAATTTGGCCTTTTCCTCTCAAATTCCCATACATCTTGATATTCTATGACAATTCTAATTTCAATAGTTTTCCTAATATATTTCTATTGTAAGTGTCTTCAAATAAAGGATAAAAATAACTTACAGAATGATTTGCCAATAAAACATATTTGAATATGAATGTCAAATAATATAACAATTACTTGAAAAACAAATGGACCTTTGGATATCTTAGATGACATGTAGATTTGAGCATATTTGAAATACATATGCAAACATGATAGTTAATGTATATTTACTCTCATTTTATTCAACACACATCTGATCCTTGAATTCTGTTCGTAGCATTATTCTTGAATGGCCATATGGCCTCGGTAATATTTTTTTGACTTATAAATTTTATTTTCCAATCATAGAGAATGGTCTAATGAAGGTTCACAAACTAGATTGTGTATCATGGCTTCTGATCTGCTAAGCATTCTCTACGATGAGGAACAACATGCACTGAACTAAAAACCATCCCTTATCCCATACTCAGGGTCCAAGATCTTAATTTGTCAAATATCTCTCAGACTTCCTTTCCTATCTCTTTCTCTTCAAAGACTTGTACACGTTCATGTTACAGATGTTATAGTAAGTTAGATCAGTGCTATTCCTCATCTTTCTTTGCATAAAAGTAAATATAAGATAGGCAATAAATATATAATTAGATCAGTGATAAAGAATAAGTCTTTTATTTCAATCTGTCGCTCATACCTCATTAAGCAGCAGCCCTCAGGCCTCAATCTATACCCCACCAGTTGCTACATTTACTCTGAGTGTCCTAGCTTAAAGGCCAGGCCTCTTTGTTTATAACCATTTTTCATTGTGCAAAGTAATGTACCATTTTATATAGTTTCTAGGATCTAATAACCTTACTTCTTACTCTTTAGGTATAGTGTTCATATGACAAGTCTAATCCTAGGTTCAAGATTTTTCCCTTCCTATACTCAGCAGATTCTTTTTAAAACACCAGTTATTGTGGCCATTGCTGCTATGAACATTGGGGTACATATGGCCCTTCTTTTCACTACATCTGTATCTTTGGGGTAAATACCCATAGTGTAATTGCAGTGGAAAGAGCCAAGATGCCCTTCAACAGATGAATGGATAAAGAAAATATGGTCCATACATATGGTTATATGGTTGTATATACAACGGAATATTACTCTGCTATCAGAAAGGATGAATACCCAACTTTTGTATCAACATGGACAGGACTGGAAGAGATTATCATGAGTGAAGTAAGTCAAGCAGAGAGAGTCAATTATCATATGGTTTCACTTACTTGTGGAGCATAACAAATAACATGGAAGACATTAGGAGAAGGATAGGAAAAGTGAATTGGGGTAAATTGGAGGGGGAGATGAAGCACGAGAGACTGTGGACTTTGAGAAACAAACTGAGGGTTATGGAGGGAAGAGGGATGGGGAGATGGGTGAGCCAGGTCGTGGGTATTAAGGAGGGTACATATTGCATGGAGCACTGGGTATGGTGCATAAACAATGAATCTTGGAACACTGAAAAACAATAAAAGTAAGATTTAAAAAAAAGAAAAAAGAAAAAAAAGAAAACACTAGTTATTGTTTAAGAGTTACAATTTGAACCACACCTATGAAGTTTTCATTGAGAAGAAAAAATAAAAATAATAAGTTTTGGCTATTCTTCTGTTCATTTAGCACTTATATCTTCTCTCTATATTAATAATAACATGATTAAAATTAGATAAAATAGGGGCGCCTGGGTGGCTCAGTGGGTTAAAGCCTCTGCCTTCTGCTCAGGTCATGATCTCAGGGTCCTGGGATCGAGCCCCACATCGGGCTCTCTGCTCAGCAGAGAGCCTGCTTCCCCCTCTCTCTCTGCCTGCCTCTCTGCCTACTTGTGATCTCTCTCTCTCTCTGTATGTCAAATAAATAAATAAAATCTTTAAATAAATAAATAAATAAATAAATAAAATTAGATAAAATAAAAATGAAATTTAAAAATGCCTAGACATTTCAAATTAAAAGCAGAAAGCCATTTATTTTAGCATCACAAAAAGTATAATACTTAGTTATATATCTAATTAAATATGTAAAAGATCTAAATAAAGAAAACTATGGAATTCTCATGAAAGAAATTTAAAAAATAAATAAGTCAAGAGATATTCTATGTTCATAAATAGAAAGATTAAATATTGTCCAGATGTCAGTTCTTCCTATCTTGGTATACGGATTCAATGCAATAGCAATCAAAATAAAAAATAATTTTAAAAGGTAACGTTTATTTATTTGACAAACCACGATTTCACAGTTAAATTGAGATTTTAAAATAAAATGTTGAGGGGTGCCTAGGTGGCTCAGTCCATTAAGCATCTGCCTTCAGTCCTGGGATCAAGCCTTGTGTTGGGCTCCCTGCTTAGTGGGAAATCTGCTTCTCCCCGTCCCTTTGCCCCTACCTGCCTCCTCATTCATGTTCTTTTTCTTGGTCTCTCAAATAAATGAAATAAGAAAAACTAACAAAATAAAATAAAATGTTGATATAACAAACATGGATTTAACTTTTTAACCTAGACAACTTTACCTGAGCCATCCAGGCATTTTTCTAGATTTTATCTTTTAGAGCAGTTTTACATTACAACAAAGCTTAGAAGGAGGTACAGAGATTTCCCATATACCTCCTACCCCCACATGCATATCTTCCATTATCAATCAGCATCATTCACCAGAATAGCACTTTTTTTTTAACAAAGAATGAATCTTCATTGACACATCGTAATCACTAAAAGTCTATATTTTATCTTAGGATTCAATCTTTACATAAACTATGTTCTATAGGATTGGACAAAGGTGTAATGATATGTATCAAAAATTAGAGTATCATATGAGTATTTTCACTTCCTTAAAAAGTCCTCTGTGCTATATCTATTCATCTCTCCTCACTCTCTCCTGGAAACTGCTGATCTTTTAAATGTCTCCACATTTTGCTTTTTCCAGAATGCAAGATAGTTAAAATCATACTGTATATAGCCTTTTCAGATTGGCTTCTTTCACTTAGTAATATGTATTTAAGGTCTTTTCATGGATTGGGATTTGTTTTAAGATAATTTTTGTTACTTCTCAAGTCATTTTAATGCTAATTGCTTTGAAATTATTGTCAGATAATTCCAATATTTGATTCATTCATTTCAGTGTTGGCATCAGTTTGTTTTTTTTTTTTTTCCATGTAAGTTCTTATTTTCCTATTTCTTCTACATTTTTTGGTATTATGTTACTTCCGGATCTTATTTATTTATTATTTTTATTTTTTTACTATACTATGTTAGTCACCATACAGTACATCATTAGTTTTTGATGTAGTGTTCCATGAGTCATTGTTTGCCTATAACACCCAGTGCTCCATGCAGTCTATGCCCTCCTAAATAGCCTAAAAAGGTAAATGCCAATTTAAAAAAAAAATAATTTTGGGGTTTTCCATATAAAGTATCATGTCATCTGCTAAGAGAGAGTTTGACTTCTTCTTTGCCAATTTGAAAACTTTTTAATTCTTTTTGTTGTCTGATTGCTGTCACTAGGACTTCTAGTACTATGTTGAACAAGAGTGGCGAGAGTGGGCCTCCTTGTCATGTTCCTGATCTCAAAGGAAAGGCTGTCAGCTTTTCCGCATTGAGAATGATATTCGCTGCAGGCTTTCTCATAGATAGATTTTATGAAGTTGAGGAATGTTCCTTCTATCCCTATATTGTGAAGAGTTTTAATCAGGAACAGATGCTGAATTTTGTCAAATGCTTTTTCTGCAACAATTGAGAGGACCATGTGGTTCTTCTCTCTTCCCTTATTTATTTGTTCTATCACATTGTTTGATTTGCGAATGTCGAACCACACTTGCATCCCAGGGATAAATCCCACCTGGTCATGATGAATAATCTTTTTAATGTGCTGTTGGATCCTATTAGCTAGGATCTTGTTGAGAATCTTGGCATCTATATTCATCAGGGATATTGGTATGAAATTCTCCTTTTTGATGGGCTCTTTGCCTGGTTTGGGGATCAGGGTGATGCTGGCTTCATAGAAAGAGTCTGGGAGTTTTCCTTCTGTTTCTATTTTTTGAAACAGTTTCAGGAGAATAGGTACTATTTTTTCTTTGAATGTTTGGTAGAATTCCCCAGGGAATACATCAGGTCCTGCACTCTTGTTTTTTGTGACGTTTTTGATCACTGCTTCAATCTCGCTACTAGACATTGGTCTATTCAGGTTCTCAAATTCTTCCTATTTCAGTGTCAGAAGTTTATAGGTTTCCAGGAATGCATCCATTTCTTCTAGGCTGTTTAACTTATTGGCATATAGCTGTTAATAATTTCTGATGATTGTTTCTATTTCCTTGATGATAGTCGTGATCTCTCCCCTTTCATTCATAATTTTGTTAATTAGGGTCCTCTCTCTTTTCTTTTGGATTAGTTTGGCCAGGAGCTTATCGATCTTATTGATTCTTACAAAAAACCAATTTCTGGATTCATTGATGTGTTCTACTGTTTCTCTAGTTTCTAACTCATTGATCTCTGCTCTAATCTTGATTACTTGCCTCGTTGTGCATGGGGTTGGCTTAATTTGTTGTTGATTTTCGAGCTCTTTAAGGTGTAAAGAGAGCTGGTGTATTCGGGATTTTTCAATTTTTGTGAGTGAGGCTTGAATAGCTATATATTTCCCTCTTAGACCACCTTTGCTGTACAGGTTTTGGACCAATGTGTCTTTATTCTCATTGGTTCCCATGAATTGTTTAAGTTCTTTGATCTCCTGGTTGATCCAAACATTCTTGAGCAGGTTGGTCTTTAGCCTCCAAGTGTTTGAATTCCTTTCAAACTTTTTCTTGTAGTTGAGTTCCAGTTTCAAAGCATTGTGGTCTGAGAATATGCAGGGAATCATCTCAATCTTTTGGTATCAGTTAAGTCCTGATTTGTGACCCAGTATGTGGTCTATTCTAGAGAAAGTTCCATGTGCGCTCAAGAAGAATGAGTATTCTCTTGTTTTAGGGCAGAATGTTCTGTATATATCTATAAGGTGCATTTGGTCCAATGTGTCATTCAAAGCTCTTATTTCTTTACTGATTTTCTGTTTGGATGATCTGTCCATTACTGATAGTGGCCTATTAAGATCCCCTACAATTAAGGTACTCATATCAATATGACTCCTTATTTTGATTAACAGTTGGCTTACATAGTTGGCTGCTCCTATATTGGGGGCATAAATGTTTACAATTGTTAGATCTTCTTGGAGGATAGACCCTTTAAGAATGATGTAGTGTCCTTCTGTATCTCTGACTACAGTCTTTAACTTAAAATATAATTTATCTGACTACTGGAACTCATACAGCAATTCAGTAATGTGGCAGGATACAAAATCAATGCACAGAAATCAGTTGCTTTCCTATACACTAACAATGAAAATATGGAAAGGGAAATTAGAGAATTGATTTCATTTATGATAGCACCAAGAACCATAAGATACCTTGGAAAAAACCTAACCAAAGAAGTAAAGAAGCTGTACTCGAGGAACTACAGAACACTCATGAAAGAAATTGAAGAAGACACAAAAAGGTGGAAAAGCATTCCATGCTCATGAATCAGACATTGTTAAAATGTCTATACTGCCCAGAGAAATCTAAACTTTCAATGTCATCCCGATCAAAATTCCACCAGCATTTTTCAAAGGGCTGGAACAAACAATCTTAAAATTCATATGGTACCAGAAAAGACTCCAAATTGCTAAGGAAATGTTGAAATAGAAATACAAAGCTGGGGGCATCACATTGCCTGATTTCAAGCATTACTACAAGGCTGTGATCACCAAGACAGCATAGTACTGGCACAAAAACAGACACACAGAGTAGAGAACAGAGTAGAGAGCCCAGATATGGACCCACAACTCTATGGTCAAATAATCTTTGACAAAGAAGGAAAAAATATCCAGTGGAAAAAAGACAGTCTCTTCAATAAATGGTGCTAGGAAAATTGGACAGCTATATGTAGAAGAATGAAACTTGACCATTCTCTTACACCATACACAAAGACAAACTCAAAACGGAGAAAAGACCTCAACGTGATGCAGGAATCTATCAAATCCTAGAGGAGAACATAGGCAGTAACCTCTTCGACATCAGCCACAGCAACTTCTTTCAGGACATGTCTCTAAAGGCAAAGGAAACAAAAGCAAAAATGAACTTCTGGGACTTCATCAAGATAAAAAGCTTCTGCACAGCAAAGGAAACAGGCAACAAAACAAACAGTAAACCCACGGAATGAATGGGAGAAGATATTCGCAAATGACACTACAGACAAAGGGCTGATATTCAAGATCTATAAAGAACTCCTCAAACTCAACACTCAAAGAACAGATAATAATGTCAAAAAATGGGCAGAAGACATGAACAGACACTTCTCCAAAAAAGACATACAAATGGCTAACACACACATGAAAAAATGTTCATCATCATTAGCCATCAGGGAGATCAAATCAAAACCACGTTGAGATTCCCCCTTACACCAGTTAGAATGGCCAAAATCAACAAGTCAGTAAACAACAAATGTTGGAGAGGATGTGGAGAAAGGGGAACCGTCTTCCACTGTTGGTGGGAATGCAAGTTGGTGCAGCCACTTTGGAAAACAGTGTGGAGATTCCTGAAGAAATTAAAAATAGAGCTACCCTATGACCCTGAAATTGCACTACTGGGTATTTACCCCAGAGATACAGATGCAGTGAAAAGAAGGGCCACATGTACCCCAAT
>JAPYYM010002937.1:0-11711 GCA_028534135.1 Potos flavus
TTTCAGATGAACGTAGTTCAAGCATCATATCTTGAAAAACACAGCTCCAGTAGCTATCGTGGGTGATTATGGAGGTCAGAGTAGGGCAGAAGGGTTAGTATTCCAATTAATCAGTCAACCCAAGGTAAAAGCAGGTCTTTGATAAATCAGATCATTAGCCCTTTTCTATGTCCAGCTCTTCCTCCTCTAGCCCACCTACCTGCTGCACTCCAGTCCTGGGAAATTACAAGATAACTGCTCTTGCTCTGCAACCCCCAGCCCAGCTTGGCCCTGCAGGGTCTTATGCTGCCTGCATCCCTTAAATTCTAAATTCCCCAGATTAGGAAAGGGCTACAACTTAAACTCCACTTAGTGGTTTTTATTAGAAGAAAAGTGGGAAGGTTTTTACTCCTCACAGGGAATTTCATTTTAATCTGGAAATAAAAAAAGAAGATTGTGGAATGAAAGCAATCAGGAGGGTAGAGGAAATTTGTCATACTAAAATTATTGCACAAAAATAGCCACATATTCTGAAAATATGTAGAGCTCCTCTAGCATTTCTGAATAGCTATTACTGTTCTTTTTTTTTTTTTTTTTTTTGCTATTACTGTTCTTATTATTTTGTTAAACAGAGCTTTATTGTTTTGTTCTCCTGGGTTTTGTTTATATTATATAATCATGTGCTGCATAGAACATCTATAAAGAATGATGATTTAAGATGTAGATCTGTACTTTTATTTGGAAGTTTCGACAAATAAGGTTAATGACCAAGATATATACCATTATAGTAAAGTGCGCCAGCTGTGAAGACAGGTTGATTTGAATATCATAAGTCACCTACTAACTGGGTGACAATCATAGCTCAATGCCTCATCTGTAAAATGGGGATAAAAATACTTGGGGGAAAATGAAACTCAATAATGGCTGTAGACTTTAAGTCTTCAATAAAGACTGATTATTACTGAAGGGTAATACAGTTGGTTCTCATTATTCATGATAGTTTTGTTCTATACAGTAGCTGTGAACAATAAATTAGCAAATGCTGAGCCATTGTTCCTAAAAGAAAGAGAGGGTAGGTTCCTGTGAGACTTTGGCCACAACATTTTTGTCAACTGAACAATACATAATCTTGTTTTATATGTGTTCTTTTTTTAAGATATTTCAATTCATAGATATGGTTGATTCATTAACATTGAACTCATGGCCCATAGCACTAGAACTCATGCCTAAATGAAGCTGATCCAACACATGTATTTTGTCTGGAAAGCACAGCACAGCCTTCTTACCCTTTGGAACACTAGGCAGCATTTCAGCACCTCTGTTTGGATGCCATTTTAAACAGAGAAATCACCAATAAATATTACAAAAATTCAAAAACCATGGCACTAAATAGGTTATGAAAAGGATATCTGTTTACAGTATGAAAAAAAAAGGCAGAGGGGCGCCTGGGTGGTTCAGTGGGTTAAAGCCTCTGCCTTCAGCTCAGGTCGCGATCTCGGGGTCCTGGGATCAAGCCCCGCATCGGGCTTTCTGCTCAGCAGGGAGCCTGCTTCCCCCTCTTTTTCTGCCCTCCTCTCTGCCTAGTTGTGATCTCTCTCTCTCGGTCAAGTAAATAAACAAAATCTTGGAAAAAAAAAAAAGAAAAAAGAAGGCAGAGTGTCACTTTGTTGGACCTCAACTGGGAGCGTGCATGTCTGGTGACGTAAAGTTATTGATCTTTTGCACATGTCTGCAAATAACCACAAAAGGGTGGCAAGTATTGATGTGGGGGTTAAAAATAAATATTAACAAATAGAGGAATTCAATATGAAATCCAAGAATAGTGAGGATGGACTGTATAAGGTCATAGCTAAGGGCTTGTGTTCTGTCATCAGTCTGGTCTCACTGCTCATCATCTGTGTAATCTAGGGAAAGTGATTTGTCTACTCTCAGTCTCAGTTTCCTCACCTGGGAAATAAAGACAGTATCTCCAACCTCTTGTATATGTGATGAGAATTAAATGAAAATCTGCATGTAAAGTGTTTACCTGGCACATGAAAAATCACCAAAAACATAAATTACTAATGCAAGGAAGACTAAACAAGGCAACAGGAATTAACTTTAACAGAAGTGGAATTTTCTAACCTCTCTTAAAATGCTGGGGGTAAAAGATTTGACTGAATGATTTAGTGCTTCCTCTTATGTCCTGTGTAAGAGCAGAATCAATATTAGTGACAGATATAGAGAGTGTTATGTTCTAATATACAAATGATTTTGGTGAAGTATTATAAATCCATAATGTCCTTTTGAGGGTCTTAATGAAGCCTGCAGGTGCTAACTTTTAAATGGGGTCTTGTGATAGAATTTCAATTAATGCAAATGAAATAGAAAGTTGAACTGGTAGTACTAATTTTATTTGCCTAGATTAAGCTAGGAAAAATGAGATCATGTCTCTAAGGATCTGATCTCAATGCTAAAAGATAAATGCACAGAAACAGTCACATGACCTAAAATTTCATCTCTTTTCTTATGTTTTAAGTCATTTCCATTTTTTTTAAGTTTTTCCTATTTTTTAAAAAAACTAGCTTCTGGGGTGCCTGGGTGGCTCAGTCTGTTCAGCAAGCAGCTGCCTTCAGCTCAGGTCATGATTCCACAGTTCTGGGATCAAGCCCCATATCGGGCTCTCTGCTCAGGGGGAGCCTGCTTCCCCTTCTCCCTATGTCTGCCACTCAGGCTGCTTGTATTCTCCTTCTGTGTGTGTGTGTCTATTAAATAAAGAAAATCTTAAAAAAAAAAAAAAAAAAACCTAGCTTCTGCTAGAAATCTCAGTAAGGTATTTTCAAACTTTATCATCCAACCGTGCAATGACAAAAGAGAAAAAGTAAAAAATGACATTAGTTATTAACCCAAAAATTCTGCTAAAAAAACAGTACCCATTTAATGTTTCATTGAAAGGATACTTATATTATGTCTTACTTTATTTCAATTAGGTATATTCAATATTAAAAATTTCACCAGTTTGTACAAACAGAATAATGGATGATGAAATCAGAAAGAGAGCAAATGAGTAGGAGTTTTTTTCATGTCCTGCTTTGTGATTATGAGTGCCAAGTAGAGGTGAAATGACAAACACTTCAGGTTGTACATATGTCATTCAATTAAAAATGTTACCAAAATGAGCTAGAGAAAAATATACTCTATAGATGTGGTTCTCAACCATTTCTGGATTACATTGAGAATCTAAAAAATAATAAAAAACTAAAAACCTAGAGAATTTTCTCCCCAGAGAAGTTCACACACATTTTAAATACATATATGTTTCTTTCTTTCTTTTTTTTTTTTTTACAATGTTAGTGGGTTTAAAGCTGTACTGGGGGTCCATGTACCTGGTGTTAATAATCCAAAGAGGGAGAGAATGTCACTTTTAATAAATTCTCACAGATAAATCTTTGAAAATAATTGAAAAATAATAATTTAAGCTATTTTAGGGAAGCTAAAGTAAATGCTGTAACTTTTTTAGAGTTTGTTTCTCTAACCCTCTTCCACAGATACAAACTAAAAGTGCTGCTTAGAAAACAACAAAGCAGTTTCTAATGTTTATCCTTTCTGTACTGAGAGAACTTTTGGATTTTCAGTAAATTGGTATGGGGACTTGGCAGGGACTTGTCTAGTGAAAAGTCTACACATCCCATTGATTTCAATAAGGAAGGCAAAAAAGAATTGTGAGCACAATGACTCTTAAGAGTAAGAAATAGGAAGTTATCATTCCATTTTATGATGTTTAATGGGTACGATTTGAAGTAATTATTCACTTTCTCCATCAGCCTATGGCCTGAAGCAAAGTATTATCATCACTTGGGTCAACAAGTGTCCTGTGTTGCCACAACACATCTATTCTTACATATTTCACAGTTCATCATGCTCCATAGACATACCAGGGGGGATTCATCTCAATCACATTACAAAAACATTCAAAGACTGAAGCAATTCACTTTTCAAAGATGTACTGGTCACATCACTTGGTTTTAATAGAAATATACAGTTGTAGTTGATAATGCCATCTAACACACTATGATCCAGAGTTTCAATCTGATATCCTTTGGTGCTTATCTTTGGCATCAACCAGAAGCTGCATCTGATGCCAAGCTTGGTCATGCAGAGAATGTAAATTTAAAGAGCCATTTTCATTTATAACAAACAGACCCAGCTGGGAACACAGCTGTTAAATGAGAAGGCAAAGCAAAATTTCCTGCTACCTGCAAGGGTCTAATTATAAAACCACCTAGACAAGCTTTCAAAATTCGTGAATGAACTAGCCCACCCTCAACAAGATTTTAACTTAGAAAGACAAAAAAAAAAAAAAAAACCTTAAATTATCTGAATCATGTTTTATAGAAGTAATCAGGAGTATTTTATAAAGTCCAAAATCTATATATGTCTTAATTGAAGCTACTTTTGATTCTTAACATAGATTCCTGGCTTCCCCACATACAAAATTAAAATCTAAAGTTTGGAATCATCCAGACAAAAAAGAAATGTGAATTACAAAATTTTTATACCTCTATTCCAATGTCCTTCACTGAGAATAAACAAGAAAAGATCAGCAAATACAGTGTATGGAAACAAAATCTAGACATTTAAAGATAATAACAAATGTTTTCAATAGTCAAGGGGGATAAATTCATTTACATATAAAGTGTCTGTGGCATTCTCTAACATTTTAGCAAGTTGTGACATAAAATTTCATTGTCACTGTGGTATGTTACTCATGGTTGTCCTTTTTTTAAATTGACCTTGGGAAATAAAGTGATCTTTATTCTACATTATTTGAGCCAACATCTTAGCTGATCAGTATCTATTCATGGTGCATCAGAGACCTCCCAATCTGGGACCCCGCAGACTACAGAAAGGTCCTAAGTGAGGGAGAACTTCATAGTATATCATTCCCTTCACCTCTTGTCTCCTTTTGTCTTACTAACTTTCTGAAACACACCAATATTCCTAAGATAGATGTATAATATATATTTAGCATCTGTCCAGTAGTTATTATCTAATAGATGATAAACTTCTAAAGGTTTCCACATCTTGGTTTCTGTATGCTGTATCAGTATCTCACAGGAAACATGTAGGTGTTTCACAGACACTACTTAGATTTGGCTTTGGACTCATTCCATTTTGTAATTTATCCAAGAAGACACATCTATCCTATAACTAAGCCCTGGCAGCAATTATGATTACTGACCTTGAGAAGTCATAGTTTTTAAGAGCATAAGTTGAATTTGAGACTTTAATTTTTCATTTATATTACTTCCCTTCTGCTTATCAAATACTTTGATTCTTTATGTGAAAAAAAGAAGATTTCATATTATCACCAAACCTCACAAAATGTTTTTTAATGGGAATGTACTTTATGTAATATAATGTGGTCTGGACTTTATCTAACAAATATCTGAGAAAACAAGGTAATTTGAAGAAAAACATTATAGAAACCAAACTTGTTCAACCTTTTGTCCAGGTGTATAGCATTTTGACATAGTCATCCATAATTCTTCCCTTTTTCATTTTTCTGTATTTATATTTAGACTTGTCACCTTTCCAATTGAGGTCATATCCTGTGGTTAAATAACTCTTCCTGCTTTATAACAGTGATGGCTATTCAAATACTTCCTCCAACAAAATAATGCTAGTATGTTAATAAAAGTAAAAAATATATTTCCAAAAACCCCTAAAAGAATGAGCACAAATACGGTGCTCTTCAAAGGAATTTCCTCAAGGAAGTAGTAAAGGAGTAACAGAAGAAAAATAAGAAGGGAACAATATTATTAATGGTTAAAATTTATAAAGTGTCTAGCACTACTCTAAGCAATATCATATTAATTTTCACATGCAATCCTCATGACAATCTTATGAGGTATGATTTTCCAGATAAGAAAATTAGCACTTAAGATTGAATTTCCTTATTAAATATGCCTACTAAATTTGCTATTACGCTTCTGGAATAATTTGTCCTAGAGTTCTTTGTAGTCGAGTTGGATATTGGCTCAGGAAGAAGAGACTCTAACAGGAGTCGTTAACCTCAGAATTTTCTGGTGAGGGATCCATGGTTGAACTCAATGTATTAAAAAACCCAGTGGGATGTTGTCCAAAGTAGCCTGAGTGCATTCATGGATTTTTTTTCACAATTATATCCATAGCTTTTCTGAGGTCCACAAAAAGATCCCAGAATAATAAAACCACCACCAACTAAAAGCTTAAGAACCAAGTTCTAAAGGGGGGAGAGGGAGGGACATAGCAAAGATAGTGGAGTGAGGACATTTGAAAGCTTCCCCTCCAATAAAAGTAGTAAGATAACTGGAAAAAATTATCAGAATCAGTTTTTTAGAACCCTAGAAACTAAGCAAAAGCATTTAACAGTTCAGAGAATGGGGAACATTTAGTGGAGAAAGTCAGCTAAATCTCAGTAAGAACAATGAGATTTGTGGCATTTTTCACTTGCCCCGCCTGGTCCTGTCCCACCCGTAAATCCCCTGCATCACAGTAGCCTTAAAAATATCCAGCATTCACAGTACCAGAAAGACCAGAGCAGTGTTGGAAATCTTTAAAGACCTCATTCCCAAAGAGGAGTCATTATTTGCCCCAACTAGTGGCTCCCTGAAAGATTCCACTTGAAAAGCTTGCCTTTATTGACCTCAGCTGAACTTACCCTGTGTTAAAGCTTCTTCCCAGAGGCCATTTGTTGGATATTTTAACATCACTAATGCCTGAGGCAACAGATAACAGTTGGAGCAAATAATATAATAACCAGTAAGTTTAAAAGGAAAAGTTGAGAGAGGAGATGTCCACAGAGGTTTTTAAAAGCTCCAACATATTCCTGGAAATTTAGAATGCTACATGCAAGTGTAGAGTTGTTCACATGCTCAGAAAAAATCTGAGAAGTCCCTCAGCTCTCACCTCTGATTGATCTTGAGGGTCTGTAAGCAGGAAATGAAGGCTAAGTCAGAGCTGTAAATTGGGTAACTGAGATAGAAGACAGGTCCTAACATGCACACAGAACCTCCAGAAAGAAAAAACAGGGGAGATTTATTGGTTGCAGATATTTAAAGAAATCTCTGTCTAATCATTAGCTGATCCTAAGCTAGCTGATTAGAAACTTCAGTGGCAACATACAACAAAGACATGTAATTTACGGAATTAGTTTAGGAAAGTCAATAAACAAACTACAACCACAACAGGAAGCAGCAAACCCTGGGGAGGGGGGAAAATCTGATTTTCAGGGTTGTCAAATCATATCATTTCTTTTTTTTAATTTTTTTAAAGATCGTATTTATTTGACAGAGAGAGAGAGTGAGCATAAGCAGAGGGAACAGCAGTCAGAGGGAGAGGGAGAAGCAGACTCCCTGCTGACAAGGGAGCCCAACTGGGGACTAGATTCCAGGGCCCTGGGATCATGACCTGAGCCGAACGCAGACGTTTAATGACTGAACCACCCAGGCGCCCCAAATCATATCACTTAAAATGTCCAATTTTCAACCAAAAATTAGAAAACAAGCAAAGAAACAGTCAAGTGTGGCCCATACATAGGAGGAAAAAAAAAACAATGAATAGAAACTCTGTGACAAAGTTCAAACCTTGGAATTATTAGACAAAAGTTTTATTTTAATTTATATATATTATTTTATATATTGAATAATATATATGTATGTATGTATATATAATTGTATTTAGTGTAGGTGACACACAATGTTACATTAATTTTAGGTGTACCACCTAGTAATTTGACAAATTTATATATTATGCTATGTTCACCACAAGTGTAGTCCCCTTCTGTCCCATTACATTGCTATTACAATATCACTGACTGTATTCCTTATACTCTGCTTTTTATTCCCAAGACTTACTCATTCCAAAACTGGAGGCCTGTATCTCCCTCTCTTCTTCTCCCATTTTACCCAACCTCCCACCTCCCTCTCCTCTGGCAACCATTAGTTTCTTCTCTGTATTTATAATTCTGATTTTGCTTTTATGTTTATTCATCTTTTTCGATTCTAAATTTAGATTTAGATTATTTTATTTATTTTACTTATTTTACTTATTTATTTGACAGAGCGAGAGATAGCGAGAGAGGGAATACAAGCAGGGGAAGTGGGAGAGGGAGAAGCAGGCTTCCCACTGAGCAGGGAGCCCTTATGCAGTGCTTGATCCCAGGACCCCAGGATCATAACCCAAGCTGAAGGAAGATGCTCAACTGACTGAGCCACCCAGAAGCCCCTTAGATTCCATTTATGAGAGGAGTCATGGTATTTGGATAGGCGAAAGCCTTAAATCAGCTATTTTAAATACATGCAAAGACCTATAGGAAACCTTGTCTAAAGAAATAAAGGGAAATATTATAATTATCATTCTAATATTTAACGAATAGAATATTTTTCTAATTTAAATTCAATTAGCCAACATACAGTACATCATTAGTTTTGATGTAGTGTTCAATGATTCATTAGTTGCAAATAACACCCAGTGCTATTCTAATGAATAGAATATTAATAAAGAGGTGAGAATTATAAAAAGAAACCAAATAGAAACTCTGTGGTTGAAAAGCACAATAATTTGAATGAAAAATTCACATAGTGGACAGACAGCAGATTCAATTAGATAGAAAAAGGAAGCAGAAAACTTGAAGATAGGTCAATTGATATTATCCAATCTGAAGAGCAGAAAGATAAAAGAATGAAGAAAAATGAACAGATCTTAAGAGACCTGAAGGATACTAACAAGTGAACCAAAATAGAAATAATAGAAGTTATGGAAGGAGAGGAGAAAGAAAAGGTATCAGAAAGAATATTTGAAGAAATAATGGCTAAAAATATTTCAAATTTGTGTTAAAATATTAATCTATTAAAAGAGAACAAAGTTGGAGGACCAATGCCTCTTGACCTCAAGCCTTAGTATTAAGCTACAGTAATCAAGACAATAGGTGTAAACAAAAAATAGATGAATATCAATGGAACAGAAAAGGGAGCCCCGAAATAGACCAACATAAATATATTAACTAATTTTTGACAAAAAAAAACAAAGGTAATGTATTGGAGCAAAAATTGTGTTTTCAACAAATGCTGGAACAACTAGACATCCACATGCAAAAAAAAAAAAAAAAATCTAGATTCAAAAAATTATGCTATTCACAAAAACTAACTCAAAATGGATCACTGACCTAAATGTAAAATGTAAAACTATAAAACTGCTAGAATATAACATAGGAGAAAACCTAGATAACCATGGGTATGGTGATGATGTTTTAGATACAAGACCACAGGCACAATCTATGAAAGAAATAATTAATAAGCTGGACTTCATTAAAATTAAAAACTTCTGCTCTCTGAAAGACAATGCCAATAAAATGAGAGGACAATTCATAAACAAGGAGGAAATCTTTTCAAAATATACATGTGAGGGCGCCTGGGTGGCTCAGTCAGTTAAGTGTCTGCTTTGGCTCAGGTCATGATCTCAGGGTCCTGGGATTGAGCCCCACATCGGGCTCTCTGTTCATCAGGGAGTCTGCTTCTCCCTCTCCCTCTGCCTCTGCCCCCATTCATGCTCGCTCTGTCTCTCTCTGAAATAAATAAATAGAATCTTTTAAAAAAGTATATACAACTGATAAAGGACTGTTAGCTAAAATATAGAAAGAACCCTTAAAACTCAGCAATAAGGAAACAAGCAAACTGATTTGAAAATAAGCCAAAGATTTTTAACGGACGCCTCATCATGAAGATATACAGATCACAAAAAGCATATGAAAAAAATGCTCCACTAAGTACATGCCATCAAAAAAATGCACATTAAACAACAGTGAGATACTACTACACATCTAGTAGAATGGTTAAAGTCTGGAACACTGACAAAACCAAACGCTAGTATGTTTGTGGAGCAACAGGGACTCTCACTTATTGCTGGTAAGAACACAAAATGGTACAGCCACTTTGGAAAACAGATTGGCAGTTTCTTATAAAACTAAACATACTCTTACCATAGGATCCAGCAATTGCACTCCTTGGTATTTATCCAGCGGTGTTGTTATGTCCACACAAAACCCTACACACAGATGTTCACCACATCTTTATTCATAATTACCAGAACTTAGTAGCAACCAAGATGTCCTTCAGTAGGTGAATGGATAAATAACTGTGGAATGTCCAGACCATTGAATATTATTCAGCATTAAAGAGAAATTAGCTATCAAGCCATGAAAAGAAACGTGTTAACTTAAATGCATATTGCCAAGAGAAAAAAACCAATCTGAATACATACATGCTGTATGCCGTATGTTTCCAACTATATGACATTCTGGAAAAGGCAAAACTATGGAGACAGTAAAAAAATCAGTGGTTTCCAGGGGTTGAAAGGTGAGAAGGGACAACAAGTGGCACACAGAGGATTCTTAGGGCAGTGATAATACTCTGTAAGGCACCATAATGTAGGTTACATGTCATTATATATTCATTCAAATCCATAGAATATACAATGCCGAAAGTAAACTGTAGTGTAAACCCTGGACTTTGGGTGATTATGATGTATCAGTGTATGTTCATAAATTATAACAAAATGACACTTTGATAGAGGATGTTGATAATAGGAGAGGCTATGCATGTGTGGGGGCAGGACGTATATGGGAAGTCTCTATACCTCTCCTTAACTTTGCTGTGAACATAAAAATGCCCCCAAAAATAGTGTTAATAAAAACAAGCAAACAACAACAGCAAAAACACTGGATTCAAATTTGGCATTAGATCCCTTCAGAAATTATATTAAAAAATTAATCTGTATGTCCAAGAAGTTCAAGAAAGTCTAAGCCTGGTAAACTCAGAGATTCATACCTAAACACACCATAAAGAAACTTTTGAAAACCAAAGACAGTAAGAGAATCTAGAAAACACTAAGAGTGATGACTTAGCAAATACAAGGTATCCTAAAGAAGATCAACAACTAATTTCTTATGGAACAAATAATCCTAAAATTTATATGGAACCTGAAAAGACCATGAATAGCCAGAGGAATGTTGAAGAAGAAAACCAAAGTCGGTAGCATCACAATTCCAGACTTCAAGCTCTATTACAAAGCTGTAATCATCAAGACAGTATGGTACAGGCACAAAAACAGACACAGAAATCAATGGAACAGAATAGAGAGCCCAGAAATGGACCCCCAACTCTATGGTCAACTAATCTTCGACAAGGCAGGAAACAATGTCCAATGGAAAAAAGACAGTCTCTTCAACAAGTGATGTTAGGAAAATTGGACAGCCACATGCAGAAGAATGAAACTGGACCATTTCCTTACACCACACACAAAAATAGACTCAAAATGGATGAAAGACCTCAATGTGAGACAAGAATCCATCAAAATCCTTGAGGAGAACAAAGGCAGCAACCCCTTCGACCTCAGCCGCAGCAACTTCTTCCTAGAAACATCGTCCAAGGCAAGGGAAGCAAGGGCAAAAATGAACTATTGGGACTTCATCAAGATCAAAAGCTTTTGCACAGCAAAGGAAATAGTCAACAATACCAAAAGACAACTAACAGAATGGGAGAAGATATTCGCAAATGACATATCAGATAAAGGGCTAGTATCTAAAATCTGTAAAGAACTTATCAAACTCAACACCCAAAGAACAAATAATCCAATCGAGAAATGGGCAGAAGACATGAACAGACATTTCTGCAAAGAAAACATCCACATGGCCAACAGACACATGAAAAAGT
>JAPYYM010002938.1:0-11710 GCA_028534135.1 Potos flavus
TGATGCCTGGGAGTTCTGCTGGATTCAGGCACTCCCATTCTTTCTGTGACCCTGGAGATCCTGAGACTACACTGTCCCGCCTAGGATTCTGCTCTGCGTCACCACCTAAGCACCTTTCAGGCAGCGATGTCTCTCACCAGAGCAGACTTCTAAAATTTCCAATTTTGTGCTCCACTTCTATATCACTTTCTGGTATTTGGCTTATGGAGGCTTCCTCCCCCCATGGTTTATCTTCCCCTATATCACCTCATATTCATTTCTCTGCACCTCCTACCTTGCAGCAAGTGGTCACTTTTCTATTTGTAGAGTTGCAGCTATTCTTTTCTTAGATCTCTGGTTGAGTTCGCAGGTATTAGAATGATTTGATAACTATCTAGTTGAATTCCTGGGACCAGATGAAGCTAAGGTCTCCTACTCCTCTACCATCTTGGACTATCTCCCTATATATCTATTTAGAATAAACACAAAATTTGTTGAACTCAAAAAGACTTTTAATTAGGAGTGATAATCTATAATTAATAAAATGAAAATTTGACACATTCTACTGTATCCTTAAGTATAATATACAAATATGAGCACTAAGCAAACTTGTGGGAAACACTCTAGAAATTCTATGGATAAGAAAAGTATCCCCTTCGCCTGCAAGCACCAGCTACTTTCAAGTGTTGAAGGAAGTTTTATACTCTAGGCTCTTTCCCATGACACATCTGCTATGCATTTCTTTCAGTTCTCTACTACAAGGTTGTGACACAGAGATCTCTCAAACTTATATTAGCAGAAAGAATAATTAGGGTATTAGTCTTTTCCATAAGAACATGGTACTAGACCTGGACTTACTGTGGTGTAGGTCCTAAGGGAAGGACACTAGCAGACTGCCATGTATGCTTCAGGGATTGACTGTCAATGCCCCTAGTCAGCCTGCTTAAGGATATTCTCCAGACTGTCATCTTTGATAGATGTCAGTTCATCTGTTTACCCTGAAATGAAAGCCAAACAAGATTCACCATTGTCAGGTAGTTAGAAGATTTTTTCCTGCTCCCTTTCCCACTCTCTTTTTATTGATCTGCTTTTTCCCGTGTTCTATAAAAATAGTTTAAAGGCATTCTCCTACATATGTATACGAATTTTATTCAATAGCCAAATAATATCTCTAATTAATGACTTTACTACTTAAATAATTCTGAGTTATTCTTTGACAGGTCCATGCTGACAACATTTCCATTTCTTCCCTGACACTGCTCAAAAAAAGGAATTACTATGGGTACCCTAAACCACTTGGCTAAATATTCAATAATCTTGCTTAAAATAATTGTGCACTTTTTCCTAAGAAATTGTGATGTCTTATATTTATATAACTGTGTCTCAGTCACTTAGTGAAGTTCAATCCCACTAAGCTAATACCAGGGAAAATTGCACACTCATACTACTTTGCCCAGGACATATTCAAGTTTGATTCATGCAGCCAACCTATCTGACTCTTCTGCCATGATTGTTACGAACTCCTTTACTATGCTTATTGTAACTCTTTTAAGAGTTCCTTTTCTTTGTTTTTTTCTTTATCTCTATTTCTTAATTGAAATCTGGCAGCCTACCAAATGTGCCATCTTCCTTGCAGCCCTCTCAAGTGAAAAGGGTTCTCTTACCCTGTCTCAAATGTACAAAAGGTGAATTGTGGCGAGTACCCCAGCTTCTGCTTATCACCGAAGCTCCCCAATCATTTAGTTTTTTAACTTCTTAGAACCAAAACAATACAGAAATAGAAAACCAATACAAAATAGCTTCTTTGAATATCATGCCATCTTGTGCTACTTCATTTGGGAGATAATACCTCCAGGATTCCCAGTCATTCCCACTCATTAGTTGAAGAGTTAAACTTTTGGATAACAGAACTCTGTGTGACTATTCTGGATTTTTTTTCAGTGAATTTAATGCATTTAATATATTTCACATATTTCTACTATTACCCATCTAACATATTGTATCCTTAATGTCTCAGCTTTCTATCTTCTTTCTATCTTCTTCCATATCACCTTCACCACCCACTTCTTATTTACCCCCAGGCCATCACATTACAGAATGCTCATCTTTCAAAATTTTAGCTACAGACCATGACTGCCAATTCTTCCAGATCACTTTTCCTTATATTCAAACTACGATATTTTTTTGACTTTTAAGAGTTCTTCAAGCATTTATTAACTTTTCAATTTTTTGTTCTTTTTCCTTTTGTTTTATTTTGTTAATAGTAGGGTACCATTCTCTCATTTCCTCTCCCCTTCTTAACCCATTTTTTACTTTATAGACTATTTTTATCATTATCCTCAAGGTCCTTCTACGTTCTTGTCTTTCACACTTTACACGAGCTCTATTAAGATATGCTTTTAATTTATTTTCAAAATGTATTTAAAACAATAGTAAGCATCATTGCTTTATCTGTTTCCATTCTGTTACAAGACTGTATCGTCTTAAACCTGGGTTATTTCAACGGCCTCTAAAATGACATTTCTGTTTCCACTCTTGTGTTCTGCTCTTTCCATATCCTTCTGAACACAGCCACTGTGTGTGTGTGTTTTTAAAAAATCATTCTAATGTGATACCTGTAGCATTTTCAAATCGATGATAGGGCATATCATTGAATGGTGTTAGCACAAATGACTATTCTTTTAGAAAAATAAAATGGAGTTTTATTATTTCAAAATTCTCAAAAAAAAATCATTCTAATGATTTCCTTTTCACTCGCAATGGAATTCAGTCTTATCTATATCCTGCAAATCTATACATGATCTGATCTATGGCTTCCTTTTGGTTTTCATCCCTTAATATTCTTCCCCTTACTTTTCTACTCCAGCCACACTGGTTTTCTCTTCATTCTTCATTTTTTTTTCAGATACGCCTGTTCCTTGGGGCTTTTGCACTTTCTCTTCCCTCTATCAGGAATGCTCTTCTTCCAGATAGCCTCAAATTTGACTTATATACTTCTTTCTTACTATATCTTTTCTTCTGCTTATTTTGTGTTTAATTTTCTCTTATTTTTTTATTTTCCTAAGGTGGAAACAGATTATTGACTTTAGATCTTTCTCTTTTTTCTAATATATATATTCAATGTGATAACTCTTCCTCCAAACACTGCATTTGCTACATTCCACAAATTTTGATAAATTGTGTTTTTGTTTTAATTCAAAATATTTTTTTAAATTCTCCTGAGATTTCTTATTTGGCCCATGTGTTACTTAGAAGTGTTTGTTTGTTTTTTGTTTTTAAGAAGTGCATTGTTTAATCTCCATGTATTTTTGGATTTTCCATTTATCTCTCTATTATTGATTTCTAATTCAGTTTGTGTTCTGAAAGCAAGCATCGTATGATTTATATTCTTTTAAATTTGTGCGGGTGTGTTTTATAGGCCAGCATGTAATCTATCTTGGTGATTGTTTCTGGTGTACTTGAGATGAATGTGTATTCTGCCATTGTTGAATGAAGTAGTCTACAGATATCCTTTATATGCCGTTGATTGATGGTGTTTTTGAGTTCAACTGTCCTTACTGATTTTCTGCTTACTGGATCCATCCATTTCTGATGGAGGAATGCTGAAGCCTCCAACAATGATAGTGGATTCATCCATTCCCCTTTGTAGTTCCAGGAGTTTATGCCTTATTAGTTTGATGTTCTGTTGTTAGGCTCATACACATTAAGAATTTTTATGTCTGCTTGGAAGATAAACCTCTTTATCATTATGTAATGCCCTTCTTTATTCCCAAAAATTTCCTTGCTTTGAATTCTGCTCTGTCTGAACTTAATGTAGGTACTCTACTCTCTTTTGATAAGTGATTGCATGGTAAATATTTCTGGATCCATTTAATTCTAATTGATATGCCTTTATATTTTCAGTGGTTTTCTTGTAGGTAACATATGGTTAGGCCTTTTTTTAACCTGTTCTGGCACTCTCTGTCTTTTAATTAGTGCAGATCACTGACATTCAAAGTAATTGCTGAATTATTGATATAATTGGATTGATATCAGCCATATTTGTTACTGTTTCTTACTTGTTGCCCTGTTCTTTGTTGCAGTTTCTTGGTCTTCCACTTTTCTTACTTTTGTGGTTTTAATTTAGTCTTCTATGATTTCATTTTCCTGCCTTTCTTAGCATATCGGTTATACATTTTTTAAACTCTTTTTAGTGGTTGCATTAGAGTTTGCGATATACATTTACAACTAATCCAAGTCTAGTTTCAAGTAAACTACATTGCCTCATGAGTAATGTGAGTATAATAACGTAATCCTAATTCCTCCCTCTCATGCCTTGTATTATGACTATCATCTATTTTGCTTGTATATAAGAATCCATAATCACTATATGACATTCATAAGCATACTTCATTGAATACGCTATTGCTATTATTATTTTGAACAAACTGTAATTTGTTAGATCAATTAAGAATAATAAAAATGTTTTTATTTAATCTTCACATATTCCTTCTTCAGTGCTTTCCTTTCTTTATGTAGCTCCAAGTTTCTGATCTATATATTTTCCTTCTCTCTAACTAACTTATTTTAATTTTTCTCACAAGTGAAATCTACTGGCAACAGATTTCCTTAATTTTTGTGCATGAGAAAGTCTATTTCTCCTTCATTTTTGAAGGATAATTTCACAGAATATACATTTTAGATTGGTGAGTCTTTTCTTTTTTCCAACACTTTAAATACTTAACTCATTGTCTTCTTGCTTGCATGGTTTCTGACAAGTCATATGTGACTCTTATTGTTTCCCCCATATGTAAGGTAGTTTCTATCTCTAGTTTCAGGATTTTTTTTTTTTAATCTTTGATTTTCTGTACTGTGACAATGATATACCTATGTGGTGTGTTTTATTTTGTTTTGGCATTTATCTTGCATGTTGTTTTAGTGTTTGACATTAATTCAGGCAATTCTCTGTCATTATTTCCAATATGTCTTCTATGCCTTTCTCTTTTTCTTCCGGTATTCCCAATATGCATATGTTACACCTTTGGTATTTGTCCCACAGTCCTTAAATATATTGTTGTTGTTGTTTCATCTTTTGTTCTATTTGCATTTCAGTCTTGAGGGTTTCTATTGAGATATCCTCAAGCTCAAAGATCATTTCCCTCAGAGCTGTTCTGTCTACTAATAAGCCCATCAAAGGCATTTTTCATGTGTGTTAGAGTGTTTTTGATCTCTAGCATTTCTTTTTGGTTCTCTCTGCTACTGGCCCATCTATTCTTACATGCTGCAGTCTGCCTCATACATTAGAGCCCTTAGAATACTAATCATAGTTGTTTTAAATCCCTGGTCAGATAATTCCAACATCCTTTCTGTGTCTAGTTCTGATACTTGCTCTATCTCTTGAAATCATATTTTTTGCCTTCTGGTATGCCTTATAATTTTTTTTTTTCTTCATAGCTGGACATGTCATACTATGTAAAAGGAACTGTTGCAAATGCCTTTAGTAATGTGGTAGCAGGATGTGTGTAAGGTGGGGAGGGGACAGGAAGCATCCTATAATCCCATTATTAAGTCCGGGCTTTTCAGTGATCTTGTGACTTTAGACTGAACTTCATTAAGTATGTCTCAATTTTTTTCTTCCTCCTTAGGTGAGACAAGTTGGCTAGAGTGGGCAGAAAGTAGGTATTTCCATTCTCCCATGTGGAAGGTTACAGCAGTCTATAGTTGGGTATTTCTCTGTCCCCAGGTCAGTTAAACCCTGATAATATTCTAGCAGATTAGGTTCTGGTTAACTAGGTTCTCCTGAGGAAAGACTTTGGTAAGAAAAAAAAGAATGCTCTGGTATATTTTAATATGGGGTTTTTTCTCCTACCCCTGCCAGAAGCATGAGGGAATTTTTTTCCTGATATTTACTGTGAGTACCTAGTCAAGCTCCTGGAAGAAAAATTCACAGTATTGCAGGAGACCCCCCCCTCCCTTGGAGTTTTTAACCATTAGAGTTGTCTACCCTGAGCCTCTAGTAACTTGTCAGTTATATTTCAGATTTTTCTACCCAGCACCTATTCTCAGAATGATTTCCTTTCTTGCATCTCTGCTCAGGTAAGCCACAATTCCCAATTCCAATCTTGGAGTCAGTGGTTTTCCCTGTATTCTCACCTTTCCTATAGATGCAAGAAGAGTTGTTGATGTTTTTCCATCTGTTTCACTTTTACTTGTTGTTAGGATAGAGTGGTGACTTCAAGCTCTTTACATATGGAACTGGAAATCAGAAATCTTTGCTTATTTTAATTTTTCTGGTCTGTGTAATAGAGCTATTAACAATATCTACCTCATGAGGTTGTATTGACTCAAAAATGTTTACTAATTTGATATTTCCCCAACTGTTCTAGGAACTTGGTATAAGGAAATGTCAAGGTTGAATGTAAAATGTACTCATTACTAGTGTTTTGTAACTGTGGGCATTATTTTAATTTTTAACTCCCCAAAATAGACGTAGTAACCATTAATTGATAGATTTATATTTACGTTATAATTTATGATTCCTTTCATTATCATATATTTTCAGAAAACTTATATTGGTTCTGTCCCTTTTCAAACTACTTTCATTTTTGATATTTATATAGCCCTTGATCATTTTAAAATTTAAGTAAATTGATGATCTCTACTTATATACTTAAATTAAAGTTTACAGTACACGCAGTGAAAAAAAGGATTCTGAGTGATTGATAGGAAAAAATAGCCAAGCTACAGGTGCTTGTTCTATATTTGTTTAACACCTCAGGATGATGAAAGCATAAGGACCAGCTTAATTTGAGAAGAAAATGAAAGTACGTTAAATATTATAGATGATGTCTTAGAAAAACCTAATTGTTTCGTTTTCCCTCCAAAGACACGTTCAGAGCATAATGTCAACATTCAGGCAAAAGTAGTTGAGTTTATCTTATTTTTCATTACTAAGTAAGCCTGAATATTAGAGCAAAGTTATCGTAGCACCATGTTATGTTTCATTTTTTGAGACCTTCACTTAGGCACACTGAAGAAAATGAATTAAGATCAGAAGATCATTTGAGATGGATAGAGCCTCATCTAGCCAAAAATCTAATCAATGCTCCCTGCCACAGGATGGACTTCATTGTTTATTATCTATTTCTAACAGATGGCTGTTCATGGTCCTCATGTAGGGAATAGGGATCTTCAATCCTTTCCCCAGAGGTCATATATTCCTAGGCAAACCTACTATCCTATCTGGCATCACTCCATCTTAGTACTGGAGAAATTGGGTTGTTAAAGACAGAAATCTATGAGTCAGAGTTCAGTTGCATTGTCGGTTGGTCCAAAGAAAATGTATGTTTGGAAATCCAGAAGATGTGGCTATAATACTCCCTATTTACAAAACTGGAAGCCAGAAATCAAATTACCTACAGTAAAGCAAATCACTATACTTAGAACAATTTTTTAGGAATCCTGTCTCTGAGGTAATTTGGTCACTGTCCGATACTGCAAGAGTGTATTTGGGAATAAGATACTTCCAAAAATTAGAATTCATATGAGAGCATGCAATATTATTAATTTTAATGAATGAGCTTTTCTATGAAACATTCCTACAGATTATTCAACAGTTAGAATAGATAATCCTGTTAGGTTAGGCTGTGCGTATACACATAGACTTACAAATGTAAAATGGGAGAAAATATCTGGATTGACCCCACGTCACTAATCCTAGCAAAGGAATGAGAATAACAGTGATGTACATTTACAGTACATTTTCCAGGATCTTTTTTGTTTACTATTTCATTTAATTCTCAGGACATCCATTGAATTAGCTACTTTCATCCTCAATTTTTCAGATGAGAGATATTATCCAAATTTCTCAAGATCATGCAGTTCATAAGTGTTGGAGCTGGAACTCAAACTCGCATCTTTGGACTCTTAAACCCTGGTCTCATTTCACTAAATTTCAGAATCAAAATTCATTTTTCTTTGACTGGAATGCTATTTTGCTTTCCCTTGAGTGAATGGCTGTCATATTTTGCTATCACTTTCACAATTCACTTTGAGGGAATTTGTAGCAAAGAAGAAACAGTATAGAGATTCATGAAGACCCAGAGAGATTTTCTTATGGTAAAAGAAATGTTCATAAATTCTTCACATTGGAGAGAAATCATCAAAGTTCATAGAAAAGGGAAATAAGCAGAGCCACAAATAGCTTTTCCACAAGTACTCACCATCTTAATCCCTGTTTTTCCACCATTCCTTCTTTTTACCTATTTGGGAATTCCTTGCTGTTTGAGGAAGAAAAAAAATCAATTGATTTCTTAGGGATCTAAGAACTATTAGTGATCTAACAAATTAGTGATCTAATTATTAGTGATCTACACAACTATTAGTGCTCTAACAAATTATCCCTCTATGATTTTGAAAATTTGTAAAGAGAAAATAAAACAATATAAAACATATATAAAGAAAGAAAATGAAACAGATGAACTAAGATCCATGCAGTTGGGGGCAGGGGGAGAGTCTCAAATATGAAGAGAACAGAATATCCTATTATCATTTGGGAGTTTGGTGACTGCATGATTTAAAAGTAAATTATTTTATTTTTCTGCATTATTTAAGTTTGTTCTGCATATATAGGAAAAAACTAAAAGTCTCACTCAAACAGACACGTAGAAAGGAAACAACTTAATTCTTCTTCCTATGCCTAAGACATCACAGACAGGATGCCCCCCCCCAAATATATAATAATATATATATATATTCCCTTCTGAATTGACAATACCTAGAAGTCAAAAGGCAAATGTGAGGAGATTGGATTTTTAATTTAAGAGATATGCCTACTTGAAAATTGTCGAGAGCCACCTACTTTTAATCATTTCCTCTTTCCTGAGCACAGAACAAAAGATATTTTTAAAAATTATAATATCTTCCTACATAGAACTTAAGGCTGATATTTTTTAAAAAGTGAAATAAGGCATTCAACTTTTGGAGGGCTTCTTCCCCCTAACCAATACAAAAGATGTTTTAAAAATACAGAGTGATTATACAGATAAGATTCAATGAGAATAGTAATTTAGGAAATGTGCTCAAACAGAATCAAATCAATATTTCTAAATCTCCTGTGAACCAGTTTTAAATATTACTCTTTATTCCCTCTAGGGTTAGGTTATTGATTACAAAAATTGCTCCCAAACCTCCATTCTGAATAATTACACTCTACTTTCTTGTCTTTTCCTCCCAGTGCCATGAAAATTACAGCATTCTGATCAATAAAGATATAAAATCAGAGGAACAGAAACAGTGGTTTCTGCCTTTCCCACATTTCACATTTTTGTAAACACAAATACTTGTCTGCAATTACTTTCCTCTGAGGGTTGTGTTTTATGAAGCCTTTTCAAATGGGAAATACTGGATAAATTTTTGTTTTCTTCTGTTCATTTTCTTTATCACATCCCATTGGATTGTCAGCTAAACATACCAGTATACATCCTTCAAATGTCTTTATGCCTAGTTCCATTTGCTTACATCATGTCCGAAACTACAACAGTGTGAAATATGAAGGCAAGTTTTGGCTGTAGTTAGGAAATTCTACAAAAAACCCTTTTTGGTTATTTTGATCATTAATTAACATTTCCACTTAAAATCAAGACAAGAACTTAAATCAGCAAGGATTCATACTATTGACTCAAATCACTTGAGCTTAGTTTTATTTTCTTATTGCTAATGTTCCAGGCTGATCTTAATTGGTTTGGGTATTAGAAAGCCCAGGATAAACTGAGCCAGATTTCCTTTTAGCTAAATGTAAAGCTAAGATCGCTAAGAGTGTGAATTTTAGAACTAGGCGCTGATGAGTTTGAATCTTATCCCCACTCATTGCTGGTTGTGTAATTCTGGCCAAAATGCTGAAACCTCTTCAAGATTTAGTTTCATTCTTTGTATGATATAGTAATATTCATGCTTACTGAAGAAGTTGTTAAGGGAATTAGATATTTGCTCCTTGTTACTGTGATTAGCAGAATGTGGTGGCACATAGTAAGTATTCAGTAAATATTAACTATTAATTTTATAACTTTTTATTACTATTACATAGTCCATGGTAGCTGTCAGCTACTACAATCAAGGACTATTTTTTCTATCTGTTGAACTTACCCATAGTACCTTATAGAGACTAAATATTTGTAGAATAAATGAACAATGATGACTAGATTTAGCTTTTAAGTACTGATTGCCAATATTGATTTTGTTGCAGCCTAGGGAGTTACTATCTTAAGACATACCATTGCTAACTCATAACCTCTCACAAAACTGCCATGCCCCTGAGGATCTTCCCCATCCTTTTTGGATTCCATGGACTACATTCAGCTAGGTAATGAGATGGAGTTACACTGGCTTGATGATTCCCCAAGGTTTCCTGAAAAAGAGAACTATATGCTTTCCATGATGTGTGGAAGGTCGGAAGGAGAGGAAAAAGACTTTGCACCAGGCTCCCAGAAATTCAACTCCTTTCCAAATTGTTTTTCCTAGGATGCCCTTTCTACTGTCCAACTTTGTTTTCTGTCACACTGGTCTAGTTAATTTGGGATTAGAGATGGACTATCTGGTGGCCAAATTCTATAGTTCACAATAGTAGCATAAATGCCATATGACAGCATTTCCTGCCTTCCAGTCTTAACCCTCCCCTTTTAGAAGAGAGGAAGTCACCTTCATAGGGACTTTTATAAGTTGCTGATATTATCCAATGATTTCTCAGTTATTTTATTTTGAATAACAAAGGGGAACATGTATTAATGGGAAATGACCTCAATCAATGGCTTGTTTAGGATGCTTATAGAAGCTGCTTGCCACGGTCAAGGTAACAAGGAAAAATATGGAGTGGAATAAGTGTGTAAGAGTTAATGATTATTCCTGGGAATTGATCTCACAATTACAAGGATAGATAGTGATTGTAAATGAGTGTTTTTAAAAAATTGTCTTATAAATTGGAGTATTTATCCAGAGAAAATTAAAACATTTACTCAAAAAGAAAATGAATAAATTAATTAATTTTTAAAAATCTCCTTATAAATGGCTATAAAGTGGTTACATTTTAGACCTCACAAGTATATGTTTATACGATAGGTAAAAGATGTGATCTGAATGGGTCCCTGTGTCTCAGTATAAAATTTCAGTGATGGAAACAGGCTTCATGCATAATTTTGCACAACTTTGAAGAAACTAAAAATTAAATGTTTTAATAACCTAGGTTACTCAAAAAGTTGCCCCAGTAAGGACTCAAACATTGACAAAGAAGAGGGACAAAGAGAGTTTAAAAAAAATTTTTTTATGAAATGTCAGTATAAAAATAGCAATATTTCTAAATTGCTACACCTCTTTATATGATAAGTAATTTCATATATTGTTACAATGAAATTAATAAATTAAGTATCTTAAACATATGCTTTTATTTTTTATACTTTTCAAAAAGTGTATTATAACATGTCAACCAATAAAACAATAAACAAATATTCTCCCTATGTATTAGGGGTTTGCCTTATATTCTGGTTTATATTATATGCAGGAATGTAGGGTGATTTATTTTTATCATTACATGCATCTTTGAGTTTTCTGCAAAGTGATCCAGTTGCTTTACTTTTAGTGTGTGTACATGTGTTTGTATATGAGGCAGAGGAGGTCTAGGGATAGAGAGGACAATTTAAAATGCACGTGACAGAGAAAGTGACTTTATATTACTAGATACATTTTAGATTCTTTTCTTTGT
>JAPYYM010002939.1:0-11710 GCA_028534135.1 Potos flavus
TGGATCTCACGGGCCCCGGGCGCCTTTGGGGACCGAGCCGATCCAAGTGCATGTCCGAGGCAGGAGTAGAGGAACACAGGTGGTCGGATTCGTGGAGACGAGTCAGGCTCAGGGCTGGAGAAAACTGGCAGTAGCTGAATGCGTTTACATTTTTTTCTTTGACCTGTGATCACAGTCTCACGTTCAATTTTAAAAAGAAACTGGTTTCCTTCAATTTCAAAAGCTCACTCCTGAGATAACTATATTGGTCACTTAAAATAAAAAGGTGGAGAAGAAAAAACAGCCCGGGTTCGTCCTCCTGGCGTCCTCGGCTGTCGCCCTGCACACAAGCCGGGATGCCCCAACAACACCGGTGCCCGGCTGGTCTCAGCTTCCTCCTCCCTTGCCTGGGGTCCCGGCCGCTGGTCTCCCCACAGCACCTTCAGGAAGATCAAATGGCCCGCAGGCGAACGAGGCTTCGGTGACAGTGAGGGGGCGAAGCAAGACTGTCTTCCCAGCAGGGGACGGCTCCTTCCACATGGCCACGTTCGCACAGACCGGTATGCACGTGGAGGGGACATCAGGTCCTCCTGAAGCTGCCTCCCGAGGGGTCAGGGCGGCAGAGCTGGTGGAAACAGTGACCCTTCCTGGGCTACAAGGAGAACCACGCCACGTGGAGGGCTCACCTTGCCCCGAACTCATTGAGGTTTTAACCAGTGAGCAATTAGCAAACGGATACCGTCCTTGTCTATCTGGCTGAGTAGAATTCCACTGGAATTCAACCCTTTGGAAGGGAGTTAGGAAGTGAAATCGTGCATGAGAGCCCAGGCTCCGCTCCCTGGGAAAATACTACTTGCGAAGTCACAACCACGACAATGGTAAGAACAGTAATCGACGCTCCCCGAGCTCCTCTTTACAGACCTGGCCCAGAGCCAGGGGACCAGTGTCACACGGAGACTTCTGTGCTCGAGGAGACACGCTGCTGCTGGTGGGGAGCACGGGGAGGTGTGAGGTGGCCACAGTCACAGTCAACGTGGGTCGGTATCTCCATCCTTCTTGTTACAATGTTCAGAAGGACATGGTACTATCCTATCAGTGAAGATGCTAACTACATGAGTAATCTCATGCTTTGGGAGAAAACAGTACACCGACCCTGTTTCCTGCTTTCGTTCCAGAAAAGAGAGTCCCGGGAGAAATTGTGAAGGCCCCATTCCCTTTCTCCAGCTCCTTTCCTGCGTGGGCCCCGGCTGCTTCCACGCGGATCCCCTCCCCCGGATCCTCCGGCGTGCCCCCCCCCGCCCGGGGCCCCTTCTTGCTACCTCCGTGGGAACTACCTCTCCTAAGCCCACAATGACGGTCACACACTAGAGCTCTGATATCTTCGAATGGTGTTCACTTGTCGACTGCCGGGGACACGTCTCCAGCCACACCTGTCATTTAGCATAGCCTTCTGGGCTTGGGGAATCCCCAGACGCTCATCTCTTTGACCCACATATTTGCTAAGCCAACGGAGCGTTCTGAATAGGCAGCCTCTGGCCAGGGGAGAGACATCGGACCCCTGGCAAGGACGCCTCGGTGACTCGGGGAGCGTCGAGACCTGCTAACACCCCCTGGGGATGTGGTAGGAGCCTCCCTGTGTGCAGCCCACCTGCTGTGGACTGGGGGTCCTGGGGGACTGGAGTGGAGAGAGCTCCGTCATGGTGAACATGACCGGCGCAGCTAGGGCGCTCGGAGAAGCAGAATGGAGTGAACGGCACAGGCCGTGGGGACAGACTTTTCCCATGTGCTGCTGGGTGACCCCACGTGAACGTCCCTCCAGTAAGTGCAGACCGCAGTCCGCTCCCTGGCTCCCACGACGGCTAGCCGCTTGCCAACAGAGACCAAAGGCGCGCAGAACGTGCACGAGGTCCCCAGCAGGCGGCGGGCCGGGGACTTGAACCTGTGCCTTCAGCTCTTTGCTCCTGTCACTTCGCTGGATCATGACTCATGACTCCGTGGGCTTGGGGGACGTTTACTAGCAGGGGCTCTGCCTTTATCCTCGCACATGTTCCAGTTAACGACGTCCTAGAACAGCTCTGCGTGCGGCGCACGTCCTCAGACCATTTTACACGACAGTGATCTGAGGGAGTAATCAGTGATCTGAGATCTTACCAGAGTAAAAAAAAAAAAATCCATGTTTAAGGTAAAAAAAAAAAATCCATGTTTAAGGTAAAAAAAAAAATCCATGTTTAAGGTAAAAAAAAAAAATCCATGTTTAAGGTAAAAACCATTTTTAGAGATCAGGTAAAAAATTATTTTCTTGTGTGTTTGAGAAAACTATAAAATAAATAACTTGAGATGATGTATTATAAGATGCAAGAACAAAAAGTTATTCTAAAAGTCCAAATGGGGGGCACCTGGGTGGTTAAAGCCTCTGCCTTCGGCTCAGGTCATGATCTCAGGGTCCTGGGATCGAGCCCCGCATCGGGCTGTCTGCTCAGCGGGGAGCCTGCTTCCCCCTCTCTCTCTGCCTGCCTCTCTGCCTACTTGTGATCTCTCTCTCTGTCAAATAAATAAATAAAAATCTTAAAAAAATAAAAAATAAAAGTCCAAATGGGGGGTGCCTGGGTGGCTCAGTCGGTAAAGCATCTGTCTTCAGCTCAGGTCATGATCCCAGGGTCCTGGGGTCGAGTCCCACATTGGGCTCTCTGCTCAGTGGGGGAGCCTACTTCTCCCTCTCCCCCCTGCTTGTGTTCTCTCTCTCTCTCTCAAATAAATAAAATCTAGAATAAATAAACAAATAAATACATAAGTAAAAGTCCAAATGGGGGAGGGAGACGAAAAAATTCAGGAATCCAAATAAATAAAGAATCGACTGACTTAATGTGCAGTTTTACGGTTCATTTATTCTGGATGGAGGGTAAATATCAATAACACAGAGAGAGTGGCCAGAGTTTATTTAATTTGACAAAACTTCCAGCTCCCAGCCTTATAATGAAAATTGAATTTAGACTAGTCAGGCGTTCTCTAAGCTTTCACCAAAGCTGGGAAGATGGATGTTTTGATGCCCTCCTTGGGGCCAGTACCCCCCATCGCCCGGTTGCTGGGGACAGTGCCCCCCGGCGAGTCCCAGCTGTGGCCTTCCTGGGTGCTCTGAGTTGAAGTGTGTCCTCTGCAAATTCACGTGTTGAAGTTCTAGCCCCCGGGACCTCAGAATATGACCTTATTTGGAATTAGGGGTTTTGCGGACGGAATTAGATCATATAAAGGGGGTTCACTGAGGGTGGGCCCTACAATCCGACTTCAATCCCAATGTGTGGTTCTCACCCCCAGACACTATGTACCCCGAGCCTCCAGCAGAGCCCCTGGGTGCACAGCTCAGCCCTGCAGACCCCGGGGCACGGCCGGCTGTCACCTGTGCCTCTGACCGTCCAGCTGTAGATGGGATGTCCCGACACCGCCGCCCCCGGGGTTGGTCATGTGCTCGAGCGGCTCACCGAACTCGGGAAACCTGTTACTTATGAGACCCCTGGTTTATCGCCGAAGATAGAACTTAGCAACGGCCGGGTGGAAGAGAGGCGGAGGGCCAGTGTCGCGAGCGCACTCTGAAGGGACACACACCAGCGGTGTCCTCCCCAACCGTAAAGCAAAGTTAACACTATCATAAAGCAGTTGCAGGATTCCAGACCAACGACATCGCACCACGTGATTACCTTGGTTTCTCGCAGGGCCCGCGAAGCAGAACACAAGACAGGCCACACACCAAGCGACAGAGAACAAGGGGTAGGAAGACAAGGCACCAAAAGCAAAGTCAGTCTGCGGGGTCACAGCTAAGATGAGGCTTCAGTTCAGTCCGGTCGGCTCTCGGTACTTACTTACTATGTTCAAGCAGGGAAGGATCTCAGTTCTGCGCAGAGGTCAGCTGGGCAGAGCCTTTGGCGGCAGCTGGCTTTTTGAAGTGGTCAGACATAGAGGGGTCCGTGTCTGAGGGGTCTGACGGTTTGCTGCAAAAATCCTCCCTTTTCAAAGAGATGTAATCCGTCGTGGGACCCTGTGGACCTCCGCTGCTTCTGCTTGCAGTCATTTCCGGGGCCTCGCCAGCTGGTGCTGGTCTCAGCGACATCCGATCGCTGCAGCGCCCTCGCTGCGGGCCTCACTGCGCCACACAGAGCCCTGCTTGGCATGAGTGACTCCATCTCGCTCTCTACAGCATGGTCTGGGGAAAGGCTGGGGGGCCTCCCTGATCCCTCTAGACCACCACTCTCCCAGGCCTTCACCCACCCAGAAGCTCTTTGAATCCCGTCCTTCTGGGTTTTTATGGAAGAGTCATTACACAGACAAGACTGACTAAATCATTGGCCACTGGTGATCGATGGATTCAACCTCCAGCGCTTCTCTCCCCAGAGGTTGGGGCAAACCTAGGACGGACACTCCAAGCGGCTGCTCTTCGTCCTGGCAACGAGCCTCATCTTTAGATGCCCTCCAAAAGCCCCGTCGTTAACACAGCAAAAAACACCTTTATTGCTCTCAGCACTTAGGAAATTCCAAGGGATTTAGAAGTTCTGTGCCAGAACCTGAGACAAAGAGCAAATAAATATTTCTTCTGATAAATCACAATAGCATAGCCCTAATCCAATATGCCTGTGTCCTTACAAAAAGGAGAAATTCAGACACGGAGACAGACACGCAGGGAGGAAAGACGATGCGAGGAGGCACAGGATGTCTACAAGCCAAGGAGAGAAACCTGGAACGGACTCTCCCAGATGTGGAAGGAACCAGCCCGCTGACACCTCGACCTTGGGCTTCCAGCCCCCACACTCCGGGAGGCTATAAATGTCTATAGTTCAAACGCCCAGGGGGCTGGAAATTTATCACACCGGGTGTAGCCCTTTGCCTCGGGGAACAGCAGTTCTGCCCCAGGCTGGTGTCCCAGGGATGGCCCTCCATGACAATGGGCTGCTGCAAGGAGGGAGAGGCTCCGGCTTCCGCCTCCCCGAGGAACCCCCGGGGCTCAGTGGAACCCACCCTGAGAGTCCACACCAGCTCCCCACAGCCAGGCAGGAGCCCGCCCTTCCTGAGAGCCTCACTCCTGGGGCCAGAAAGCTCTGCCGACGGCTCTGCCTGAGTCTGTCTCCCAGGGCAGCTGAAACACCACCCGGGGTCATTATGGATACTGGTCTCTGGTGGGCGCTGGTTTTAGTAGATTTGCGTAGACACCACTGCCCGGAAGCAAAGCTACACCGTAACAGGTCTGAACCCAGGCCGGCTGCGTCCCAAGGCTGCCCGGACACCCTCCCCTGTCTGAATCCCCGAGATGTGGCCGTGACTGGCACCCTGAGGACAGCCGTGCATCAGCCGCTCAAGCAGCTGGAACACGGACACTACTATTTCTGGTGGCTGACAGCGGGGAGGTGCCTCTGCGGGCGGGCCCAAGACGTACTGCTTCCCACAAGCAGAGGTTCTGTGGCCAAGGACGAGCAGGCTCCCTCTGACCTAACACCAGGACGCGGGCAGCACAGAGCTCACCCAGCATCGCCGCCTGGGGAGCACCGGGGAGGGCAGCAGGGGGCCCGTGGGACCCCCAGGGGGAGCTGCGCCTGTGCCCATGCCCATGCTGGGGCTTTGCCGGCTGGCCATTCGCAGAAGCCACTCGAACCATTGGTCTGCCTGTACCCTGCTCAGCACCCACCCTTGTGGAAGGGACACTGGGTCTTTGCGGTGTCCTCACGTGCCGTCTCAGTGGAAGGGGGCGAGGGGCCAGAGGGATGCCGGAAGGAGCGACAGAGGGTGGCTGACCCGACCAGGGACTGGCCTCCTCACACTCTTCTTTCCACACTGGAGCCCTGGGACCCAGCGCTCTGGCTCCCCGGGTCTAAGGCCAGGGTAGAAGGAAGGAAAGCACACACAGACGGACGTGCAGGGACGTCCCCTTCGGGGGAACCACGGTTTTCTCCGGGTGGTAGCGATTCTGCCTGTTTCCTGTGTGTCTTCCATGACAAGGAGGAATCAACCGTAGTCCCAGAAAAGCAAAAGAAAGCCATTTCGTCTTTCAGAAGAAAGCATTCGGGGGTTCTGAGGCTACCTTCTCGTGGCTGAACAAAGGCGGTATCAGATGCTCTAGACCCTGCCCACGCGTGGGGTTCTGTCCTCAAGGCCTGCCTGCCCCTTGTAGGTGGGATGGGGGGCAGGTTTAGGGCCAGAGGGGCCCGGGGGGAGGGTACTGACCAGCCAGCCACACTGGGGGGCAGGCAGTGCAGAAAGCGCCTCGGCGCCAGGTGGGAACCAGAGCCCCGGCCCCACACTCTGTGACTGCAAGCCGACTCCCAGGGCCCCGCACAGGGCCCCGAGCACGGTGCACTGCACAGGACACCTCTGGGGGCCGCCGGGCAGGCGGCATCTGCGGAGCAGACAGGCGAGCGTCTCTGGCCGCGGCATCACGACACAGGAGTCACCGCGGGAATCACCACCGCCAAGCTCCAGGCCGAGCAGCACGGGCTCCCACGCAGACGAGCCAGCAGATCAGCTTCGGTGCGGGATCCGCAGTCCCTCCCGCAGGCCGTGCAGGACCTCGGGCCAGCCGCAGCTTCCCTGTGCCGCAGGAGCAGAGGCAGGACCCCGCCCCCACCCCGCAGGGGACAGCAAGGGCAGCGAGGCTGGCCAGGTACCACGTGAGCCGCACACTTAGGAAGAGGGAGGCAGCACAGGCAGAGTCGAAAGCAGGAAGCACTCCTCCCGTCCACGGTGACAAGGTGACACGTCTGGCCCAGCTGGGAGCACTCCGTCTCATGACGACAAGTGCTCCAGGCCTGGGGCTCATACTACGGTGGCCCAAGGGGGGGGTGGTGTCACAAGACACAGCTCGGGAGACTGTCTCTCCCATCAGGGCTTTTATCCTCATTGTCTCTCTGCTGCCCGCCCCCACCCGGGACTATGCAAATACCCTCTCAGAGAGGGGATCTCATCAGTCTGTTTCTGTGGATGGGGGCCCGGGGGACGCTGTGCTGCTGGCGGAGGGTGGGGTGCAGGTTCGGGTCCCCCAGGGTGCGTGGCACAGTGCCTGCTGAGAGCCACGACCAACCGCTGGGAGAGGTGAGGCGAGTGCAGTCACAGGCCTGCAGGCCGGAAGGAGAGGGACGACCGGCCAGGTTGGTGGGGCTGCCCGGAAAGGGGCCACTGGATTCAAAGGCACCCAGACCTCTAACGTTGATGACGATCGGCTCACGGCTGGGAAGGCACAGGATGAAAGAGGCTCTTGAGAAAAAGGACCCTCATCGTGGCCCCGGGCTCTGCCTGGCTCCTGGCACTCCTGGTGGCCTCCATCCCCAGCCACCAAAGGCCTCTGAACATGTCTCCCAGGAGAGAGGCCGCGCCACCGGCCCAAAGGCATCCCCGGAGCTATCCTCGGGCCTGCAGGCCCCCAGCCCCGGCCCGCACACCCGGGCCCCTCGGGGCCCACCTCCGCCTGAGCTGCTGTGTACGGCCCATCGCTGGGCTTGCTTTTCCCCATTTCACTTCCTCCAAGCGCTGGCAGGAAGCCCGTCGTCTCAAGTCCCAGTCGGGCGGCCTGGATGGGAAAGAGAGGGTGTGGAAAGCAGGCTTTCCAAGCTCACGTTTGCTACCACCAAGAATTTGGTTAGCGGCGGTAGGAGGGCATCTCTGAGGACCGGCTGAGCCCGGCCGGCGGGCCACTTGCGGCAGCCGGTAGGCGTCCTGCCCATTTCTCATCGTCAAAGTGCTTGAGCACAGCCCAGCCGTCTGCCGCCAGAAGCTGTCCCCGGCAGCACAGAGGGAAATAACACGGAGGGAGCGAACAAGGCAGCTCTGACACCAAGGGGACGGATGATAAATTGAAATGATGACTCTGGTGTCGGCGCAAAATTGAGCAGGAGCGATCATTTATCACATTTCCAGCACTGCCTACGGTGGGAAGAGCTTTGAGGTTTTCGGTTGGTTGATAGGGAAATAGAGACCTTAACCAAAGGGTTTAGCCAAAAATCCAGCGTGAGGCGCTAATTTAGTAAGCCATGCTTCAGGCGTGATCGAGCTGATTTGTTTCACCCAAGTGTGTTCCCTTATGTTTGCGGTGCCGCGTAAACTGCTTATCACATTCTGGGCCGGGCTGACTTGCCATTCAGGGCAGCACAACCCGGTTCCTAGCCGGCCGGACTCGCTGTAAGCTACCAGGGATGCCTGCCTCCACCGGCGATTTCCACGGCAGGCTGAGCGCGAGGTGCCCTCCGGGAACCTGGGGGTGCGGAGCGGCTCGGGCACACCAGGCGGCCCGCCCAGGCCTGCTGGATGCCCGCCCCGCCCCCGCCCGGCCCCGGCCCCAGGCTCCGGCGATCCCACATCTGGGCTGCAGGTGTTGGGGGACCGCCGAGGCGCTGGAGACAGCAGCCACCGTGCCGGCCACACCGATGCATACACCTGCCCGGTCAGGACCCGGTCTTTCGGTCACAATTAACTTCCGTCTGAGGCCACAAAGGTGTGCCTCTGGGTAGCGTGCAGACTGCAGTCTCAGGGGGCAAGACGCGTGTCCTAACACCACGAGGTGTTACTGGGGAAGCGGCCTGGCCACGCGGCCGGGTGAACGAGGCCCGGCGAGGCGGTGCGCGGTTCCGAGTCACAGGAGGCTCCTGGGCCGCAGCTCCCGTCTCTGACTTTGGTCAGTGTCCCCGTTCCGAAAGGTCTCAGGACCTCACGCGGCACAGCGGTCCCTTAGTGCGTGTCGGCGTCCAGCAGGGCAAACTGAAACCCCCGCAGGCCGTAGGCCCCCCCTCCCCCGATGAACCCGAAACCCTCCGTAGCCACCTCCAGAAAGAGCAAACAGGACACACGGAGTCCGTACGTTCGGGAAGTCGCTGCTGGCTGTCTGCTCTGGGCTCTGGGAAACGTGTAGCCCCTACAAGGCCCCCCGGTGCCGCGTGACCCCCCCTGAGTCGGGGGCCCCCAGCGTGTCTACAGGGACACCCACCGTAGGGCGTCGGCCCGCCAGGCCTCCTGCCCCCTCTCGGGGGCTCCCGTGCGGCCTCCCTGACGCTGCGTTGGACGGGAGCCCGGTCGTGGCTTCCAGAGCCGAGCTGGAGCCCCACGGAGCCCCGGCCCCTTCCTCCTTGCCGGTCTTCACGCCCTGCCCACTGCGGGGTGATACACTCCCTCCCCCCGACCTGAAGCCTCACTTGCCCTTCCCATGTCTTAGCCCCCTAGGGCCGCCTACCCAACCACCCACACTTGGCGGGTGAACACCAGAGTGTGCCCTCTCCAGCTCCGGAGGACAGAGGTCGGAGATGGACGGGTGGGCGCCGTCGGGTCCTCCCGAGGCTCCAAAGAGAGTGTGTTCCAGGGCTTTCCAGCTGCCAGTGCTCATGCAGTCCTTGGCATTCCCTAGACTATACACGCATCTCCCTGATCCCCGGCTTGACCTTCGAGTGGCCTTCCCGTGTGCGCGTCTGTGCTCAAATCACCCCTTTTCACAAGGATATGCGTCGTATTGGATGAAGGCCACCTACCGGCCTTATCTTCACTGAACACCTCTGTACAGAACCCATCTCCAAATAAGGCCACAGTGGGATGAGGTACTGAGCATTAGGACTTTCGACGTACCTTTTTTGGGGGGACACCATTCGATCCGTAACAGCTGATATTAGTGGGAGGCCAAAGAGATCCCCTCACCCTCAGGGCGGTACAAGCATAGGTGGGCCCTGAGAAGGAAGCTGTCCCTTGCACTGGGGGCCTGATCACGTCCCTGGTCTTACCCCAACCCGAGCCCTGCTGCTTGTTTTAATAAAAGAGCTCCTAGGAGCACCTGGGTGGCTCTGTTGTTAAACGTCCAACTCTTGATCTCATCTCAGGTCTTGATCTCAAGGTCGTGAGTTCAAGCCCCATGCTGGCCTCCATGCTGGGCAGGGAATCTACTTAAAAAAATAAGTAAATAAAAGAGCTCTTAGTCATGAAGGAACCACCACCATCTTTGGACTCAGTCCATGGAGGAACAAGACTCGGGACTTTTTGGAGGGAGAAAGCAAAGTGGAGTCAGAGATCCTGCACCCTCAAGGGGCAGAGGCCTTCCTCCTGGAGCCCTCGGGCAGCCGCATCCCTCTTCCCTCGAGGCCTTTTCTCTCTCAGGCGACTCCACGGTCCTTTGGGCAGCCCTGGTGACCGCCTACTGGCCAGGCCAGTGGTGGCACGGACAGCAGAGTCCACACTGGACCCCTGCTGCCCAGGCATCAGCTCAAGCAAGCGTGAACGACAAGCAAGCGTGAGATCAGTGATCGGTCATCAGAAACAGCGCCCTTGTTCCTCGGTGCGGTGAGCGGAGGAGGGGTGTGTAGAAAAGTCCAAGGAGGGGCGCCTGAGTGGCTCAATCGGTTAAAGTGGCTGCCTTTGGCTCAGGTCATGATCCCAGGGTCCTGGGATCGAGCCCCGCATCGGGCTCTCTGCTCAGCGGGGAGCCTGATTCGCCCTCTCTCTCTGCCTGCCTCTCTGCCTACTTGTGATCTCTCTCTCTGTGTCAAATAAATAAATAAATTCTTAAAAAAAAAAGAAAAGAAAAGAAAAGTGCAAGGAGATCAAACCATCCTTTTAGGCCACCGAGAAAGTTCTTGATGGCGGCACGTCATCGTCCATAGGACCAAGAGGAGAAGGAAAAAAAACGAGCACAGAGAACTCTGGAAACACTTCAGTGAGTCTTTCCCCAGAAACTACCATGGAAGGAATGAGCAGGGACATCACCGCATCCTTGAGAAGGAAGACTATTTGGAGCATGCTGTCGGCGGTCATGGAGGGTCTTCCCCTGGCCACCATCGGCACGGACAGGTGTCTTCGCAGCGTTGACGTGTCAGGGAGCCTGGGCTCTGGAGCCCAGTGGCCCCGGACTTAAGCTCGGCCGGTCACTCATGACGTGGTCTTTCACATCGTGCCCCTTCTCTGGGCTCCAGTCTCCTTAGCTTTAAAATCTGGCCGAGAATAGCTCCCTCCTCACTGGTTCATTCCGAGGTTCCCGCGACGTCAGAGCTCTCGGCGTGCAGACGTGCCGTGCTCCTGTTCACTCTCCTTGAGCCCGCAGACAAATTTAAAGGAGATTTTTATGTTTCATTGTATTCGTAATGTCAGATACTCCACAGCCAGTGTTCGAACCCTCCTGGAAAGAGAATCCTCGTGGGGCGACCTGCAGTGCCCGGGCGGCGGGTTCCGAGGAGGCACGTCCCGCGGAGCGTGGCCGGGGAGCTGCCCAGACTCCGACCCCGCTGGGCTGATGGCCCGTCACATGAAGAGCAGGTGGGGACCTGCGGCGCTGCCTTGCCCCGGGGACCAGGGAGCTGGTGCCCTCTCCCAACCGTTCACTTCTCCAGTCGCTCACCCGGGGGCTCTCCCTTAACACAAGTCCACGAATGCCAAACCTCCCACGAGAAGGCCACCAGGATTTATTATCTTGTTTGGCGTTTTGCATCCATTTCTTTCACGGGGCTTCGAACCTTTGGAGCTCTGTTGGTCTTTTCATCTCATTCAATCCAGGGCCTTCTGGTCCAATTCAATCTGTTACGGAGATCACGTGATAACCCTTGGTCCATTTTTGGTTTTACCACTCTCATGGGGCAAACTCATGAGGTTTTGGTCCAAAGCATTTTGAAAGACAAGGCTTTTTTTTAACATCTTAATTTTATTTTTTTCAGTGTTCCAAGATTGACTGTTTATGCACCACACCCAGTGCTCCATGCAATATGTGCCCTCCTCAATACCCACCACCAGGCTC
>JAPYYM010000294.1:0-14879 GCA_028534135.1 Potos flavus
GCAGGAGGTCTGCTTCCCCCTCTCCTTCTCCCCTTCCTCTTCCCCCCTCCCCCCAGGGCACGGGAGCTCTCCCTCACTCCTCTCTTTCTTTTTTTTTTTTTTAAGATTTTATTTATTTATTCATTTGACAGAGAGAGAGAGATCACAAGTAGGCAGAGAGGTAGGCAGAGAGAGGAGGGGAAGCAGGCGCCCCACTGAGCAGAGAGCTCATGGGGGGCTCGATCCCAGGACCCTGAGATCATGACCTGAGCCAAAGGCAGAGGCTTTAACCCACTGAGACACCCAGGTGCCCCCCCCTCTTTCAAAGAAATAAATAAATCTGAAAAAACAAAAACAAAAACAAAAGAAAGCAAGCCAGCCCCGTCCCCTGCTCTGCCTAGTGTTGGCTATTCTGACAAGGTACAGCCCCCCGCCCCTTGGGACTGTAATTAGCCTCTCACACTTGCCATCACCAACATCAGAGCTTCTGACCTCAGAGGAGAAGGGAGTCCGTTTGGGGCTTTGCTCTGTGCTTTACCTCCCCAGTGTTTGCAAAGCATGGCCTGCTCAGAAGTTTTTCACAAAACAGCGTTTCTCTCTTTTTGGCCAAAAAATTGAATTACATATCTGCCTTTTTATAGAAATATTTATGATCTGTCTACTAAATAATGCATCCGAGGACGGCTGTAGTGGTACATACTCGTATAGGCATCACGGAGGATACAAGCCTTAAGTTATGTAAACATAATTAGACTGACAATCCTAGTCCACGGCCCCATTTTCAGGTTTCCACCTTTAAGGTACAGGTTTCTTTCTTCGATGAATCCGTGCATGTACCACTCACTGTCCCAAAGATTAAAATTTATTATTGTGGGCATTTGGATTTTTTTTAAGCTTTTCTCCCCCCGTGTGCACACAGAAAATTAAATGTTTCCTTTAATTTCCGAATGTGTAAGACATTTCTCACGGATTTTGGAGGCTCCAGCCGAGTGTGTGTGTGTAGAGTTTTCCCTCTCTCTGCTCTTCTTTCTGGCTCCTCTGGGCAAGAGAATTGGATCAGGCAGCAAATAAGGCATCTGATGAGGGAAAGCCACTCGGAGAGGTAAGAGTCACTCTGACATGCTCTGAGCACCTCGCCGGTCTTCCTCTCCACAATCCATGTCGCCATTAGCGCCGCCTTTCCCGGGAGCCGATCTGCGTGCCCCCTACTCTGCCTCCGGCCCAGAGGCCTGGCCAGTTTGCATCCTATGACTAATTCCAACTACTTGTCATGGATCAAATAGCAGCCAAATATTTCCAGTTGCCAGTCTCCTGTTTTCCAACTATCCCTCTGTTATCCGTCTAAGTAAACATTTGTTCTGCTTATCGCTTCTGAGCAAAGCCATGAATCACTTGCCTAGGAGAAACCACAGCCACAGCTGCTGCCCGTTAGGACCAACATGTGGGAACGGGGCCTGCTAAACCCGACTCCAGAACTCAGATTGCTTTCGGTTTGGCCTCATTCTAGAAAAAGAAGCCTGGGCCACTCCGCTGAGCCAGCAGCCGAGACTGGCCTGTGATTCTGCGGAAGGACATTGGAACGACCAAAAGCCCCCTGCTCAGAGACTGTTCCTTCTACTGGTTTGCCAAGGTAGCTGCCATCCCATCCTTAGCGGCTATCCTTTGGAGGAGGATGCTGTCTTCAGAAGATTCTGGAACAGTACTGAGATGTTCCCTGAGGGTAGTACACAGGGACCGAGTTGTTCTCATGGCAAGCACCTTGCCGAGCCCTCTGTTAGGTCCCGGCTTCTAAGGAAGGATATGGGGGGAGCCTTAAGTTCATGGGCTCCCAAGCTGTGGGGTGTGTCTACTTTTGCAGCAACTTGAATAAATACCGCATTTTTGAATAGGCTCTGTGCGGGGCATTTCTATACCCTTCATGTAGAAGATTTAAGTCTTAAAACCCAACGAGGTGGCAGAAAAGGTGATGTCACCAAAGAAGGCAACAGACAAGAAACACAAGTTTTGGATCAGGGATGCCTTCAGGCCTGGTGGGTTATCAACATGGGCCTTGAAGGATGGGCAAGGCTGACCTATGTGGGGAAGTAGGAGGCCAGCGCTTGGGTGGAGGAACTGGCTTCTGGGAGGGTGGGCAAGACAGGGATGCTCGGGTATCATTCTATTGGACAGATTTGGAACTGAGAAGAGTTGGTGATGCAAAATCTGAGGAAGTCCCCAGCCCCTCCCAGGGCTCTGGGCCTACCCCAGACACAGTCTCCCCTGGAGGAAGGGCCATGAGCTCATCAGATGGTTCTTCAAGCCTCAAGTCCCTCTGGTCTTCTAAAGCCCAATGCCTGACAGATTGGTGTACAATAGGTGCTCAATAAATGCATACTGATGGAGATGGGAATAAGTTTAAATATTTCTCCATCAGCACAATTTAAAACCTTTGCTTTATAAAAGACAATAAAGGGAATGAAAAGGGAAAATATTTGCAAATCACCTGCTTGATTCAACAAAGAATTTGTATCTTTAATGTATAAAGTACTCTTGGGGCACCTGGGTGGTTCAGTGGGTTAAGCCTCTGCCTTCGGGTCAGGTCATGGTCTCAGGGTCCTGGGATCGAGCCCCGCATCGGGCTCTCTGCTCAGCAGGGAGCCTGCTTCCCCCTCTCTCTCTCTGCCTGCCTCTCTGCCTACTTGTGAACGCTCTGTCAAATAAATCAAATCTTTAAAAAAATATATATGTATATATATATATGTAAAGTACTCTCAAAATTCAATAATATCAGAACAAACGATTAAAAAAATGGGCAAAAAGTCTTCAAGAGATATTTTACCAAAGGATATAAGGATGGAAAATAAGCATGTGAAAAATATCCAACGTAATTAAGCATTAGAAAAATACAACATAAAATCATGGTGAGATACCACCATGTACATAATAAAATGACTAATCAAAAAAAAAAAAAAAAAAGTACTGTTCATACCAAGTTCTGGCCAGGCCTAGCAATAGGAACTTTCCTACCTTGCTGGTGGGGATGAGAAATGGTATAGTCCCTCCAGAACAGGATTAGGTAGTTTCCTATGAGGTCAAACATACACTTACCATGGGACCCAACACTTCCATGGTTTAGGTGCTTACCCAAGTGAAATAAAAATCTAGCGGGCGCCTGGGTGGCTCAGTGGATTAAGCGACTGCCTTCGACTCAGGTCACGATCCCGGAGTCCCGGGATCGAGTCCCGCATCCGGCTCCCAGCTCCGCCGGCAGTCTGCTTTCCCTCTGACCTTCTCCCCTCTCATGCTCTCTCTCTCACTGTCTCTCTCAAATAAATAAATAAAACCTTAAAAAAAATAAAATAAAAAATAAAAATCTATCTCTACACAAAGGACGGAATACTAATGCTTGTGGCAGTATTGTTCGTGATTGCCCAAATGGGAAACAACCCAGACGGGCTTCAGAGGAGGAATGGATACCTACACGGTGGTGTATCCCTACCGTGGGATACCACTCAGCAGTAGAGAAGCAAATACTGATACATAAAAAAAATTTGGATGAATAGCAAAGGTATTGTGCCAAGTGAACGATGTCAGTCTCCAAAGGTCACATGCTACGTGATTCCACGTGTATGGCATTCTTTGAGAGACGCAATATAGCCACGGAGAACTGACCAGGGGTCGGAGGGAGGATATGAGGGAATTTTGGTGAGATGGGGAATGGAAGTGTTTTATGTCTCGATGGTGGCGGTAGTCACATGAATCCACACACGTGTTAAGATTCACAGAAATCGTACAGCATACAGAAAAGGTAGCCTCCCGATCTGCCTGTGCCCTCTGAGGCAGGCAGGAGAAGGAGCCGGGGTGTAATGACCGATGTCCCCCCAACCCCTCGAACTTGGGGTTGCATTCCCAGACCTCTCGGCTGTGTCTTTTTTGATGTTATGCAGGTTGCGAAATTTCCCATCGTCCAAAAGGACAAGGAGGAGGTCACAGGCTCGTGAGTGGGGGATCTGAGACTCCAGCTACTCCCCGTGGAGACCTTACCCCACCTTTGTGCTGTCTTCTGATCTACTTTGGGGTTCTGGCCACAGACACATAGCAGAACAAGGTCTCTCTCCTTCCCTGCTCATCCTTTACAATCCTGGCTTACAGCCGTCTGCTCGTTTCGTCAGAAATGGAGCTCGTGTGTTTGTTTGGCATTCTTCTTCTTTCATTTATTTGCTGTTATTTTTGTTGTTGTTGCTTGTTCTGGAGGAAGAGTCCTTAGAAGAAGAGAAGGCAGCGGAAACTTCTTTGTCTTGCCAGCTGAACTCAGACTCGGTAACTACGGCATCAGAATGTTGCTGGGGCTGGTGCACCAACAAAAGGAGGGATTAGAGGGACAGAAAAGACATAAGCTCCAGGAAGCAGCGGATCCACTGGCTGAAAGAAGTGAAGGAAATCCCCAGGTTGGTGGTGAAGAAAAGCCCGGAGGCCGGCTGTGTGGTCACCCCAGTAAGGAGCCAGACCGGACATCAGGGGGCTGCCGAGGGGATGCGTCGGGGGGCAAGACGAAACTGCTCAAACAGGGGACCTGAGATGTTTGACCTCGCGGGGAGATGGTACTGAGAGGCTGCAGGTGTGAGCAGCCTTAATCACCTGCGGCAAGAAAATCAAGCAGTTTGTCTCCAGGAAAGACAAGGTGAGAATGGAAACCACCGAGCCACCCTAGGACGCAACTTGACCCAACAATGAACGGTACCTACGTAATGAACAATGAGTGTTCATTGAACACAAGCGTGTGATGTCACTGTCGTGAAAGAACGGGGTGGAGTGGGTGAGGAGAGGGGAGCAGGAAGGCCAAGGTCGCACCACTAGTAAAATCGGGACTAGAGCCCACGTCGGTAGTGCCAGCGCCGTGCTGTGCGTCTGCGGGGGCGCTCGGAACAGCGTCATTCACTGGGCGCAGTTAGGGGGTGGGGGGGGCAGTGTCAGCAGCAAGCGAACCAGCGGCATATGGGTCTGTCTTTCCCAACAAGGCGGGAGTGACTGTGAACAGCCCCGGGGGGTCAGTGTCACGGGCAGGGCTTTTACCCCCTGGACTCAGCATCCGCGGTTGTAAAGCGCTCTGTTTCCAGGCCCGTTGGGAACAAACAGACCCCAGCCGAGATGTCCCTGCCTGGCTGGGAACTGGGCCCCTGAAGACCATGGCGGAATGTCTGCTGGCCCGTGGAAGCCTCAGCCAGCATCCTCTGCTCAGACACGGAGTGAAACTCTGGTTTTCGCAAGCCTCTGGAGAAGGCTGGACACAGGTGCTGTTCTCACCGACCATCCAGATCTGGGAGGACTTCGCTCCCAGCACCCGGACAACGGGGGGGGATGAGGGTGGGGGTCCTAGTCTGTCTGCCTGGACAAGGGGCGCCAGGACGAGGGCTCCCCTTCCTCAGAAACTTCAGAGGTGAGTTAGGTCAAGGAGAGGGAGCTGGAGAGTCCTGATCGTCGCCACATCCCGTGACAGCCAAGGACCGCCTTTGTTCCTCTCCGGAGAATCGACATGATTCGTCTCATCTCTGCTCCGAGCCCCGTCTGTGAGCCCTTGACTGGGATGTTCTCCTGCCCGAAGTGCCTTCCCCCTGGTCTCACTCTTCTCCACTTTTCCAGAAAAGGGTTTCGATGAGAAAGTGACCTGCGGCCCATGACATCAGAACCTAAAGCCCAAACCCTATTACCCATCTCCTCTTAAAAGCCACCTACTATGTTCCAGCATCGTGTGACAGGCTTATCTCTTCATTTGATTGCAAACTCCCTGAGAGCGGGAATTAGACGGCGTCGGGTAAGCTAAGCTGTGTAACAAATAGAAGCAATATGCAAATGTTCAAGACAATAGGTGTTTATTTCTTGCTCACGTGGCAGTCTTCAGGGGGATGTGACCACCCACATGGTCCTCCAGGGACCCAGGCTCCCTCTGGTTTGTGCCTCTGCTATATCATACCCTGGTTCTCCATCACCATCTGCATCCAGCTAGTAGAAGGAGAAAGACCATGAAGTCCTCCCAGGGTACTTTTAATGGGTAGGCATTTATGCCCATGTTCCATCTGACAAAATGTAGTTAAACAGTCACACTGAATTGCAAGTGACAAGAAGAGTTATCATCTCCTGTGTCCCCAAGAAGGGGATGACTTTGGCCCATCAGCTCTTCTGTCCCCCTGGTCCCCTGACTCCTTCCAGAGTCTGGCACAGAGAGGGACCTTGCGAAGATGTTCCACGAGGACTCGGGGAGCTTGGCCTGAGGTCCCCCAGGACTTGGCCAACCTCGTACATCTCTACAGATGGACGAAACTGGCCAGCCTTACCCGAGCTCTACCTGGGACCCCCTCATACCAGTGCAAGTCAAGCCTCTCAGAGGAGGCGGGCTCTGGCGCAGCTGTGGTTGCATCGGAAAACAGATGGGAGGCTGCTCTTGCCATCCACATAAACCTCATCCCGGCCTCTGCCCACGGGGGTCGTAATCTGCTCGGAAATCCATTTCACGGTGCCGGGTGGGTGAGCGTCAAGCACGTACCGAGATCCTGCTATGCCCCAAAGCTCGCATGTCTGGTCCATCTGCCCTGGAGGGAGCAGCTCCTACCCGGGGCGGGGTGGGGGGAGCGAGGTGGGCAATGCAAAAAGCCAGACCAGAGGAGCTTAAGGAAAGAGCAGAGATAAGTGGGCTGCAAGTGAACTTTCCTGATTAATTGGGAAAAATAAGGCTGAAGGCGGTATTGTGTGTCACAGCTCTCACACACACTCAGACACACACCTGGACCAGGTAGCCCCGCCTCTAGGATCCCCTGCTTTCGGCTGTTGCTGTCTCACCACCCCTGCCAGCGCCCTATCTATATCCCCTCCCGGGAAGCCGCAGGCTCAGGATTCAGCTGCATCATACCAGGGTTTGGCTGCAGGGGGCGCTCTGTAACAGACAGGGCCCGGGAGTAGAAGCCGGGGATCCCTCTCAGACCCTAGCTCTTCACCCCCATCCCCCGCACCACTAAGCCACCCTGCTTGGCCCAAGCCACCACCCCGTGTCGCCTGGACAATTGTCATTGCCTACTCACGGCCTCTCGATCTCGCCGTTGACCCTGAAGTTAATTCTCGCCCCGCTGCCTTTGTGAACTTTCAAGAATGTAAATCCGATTGTGTCACTTCCCTCATTTACACTGGCTTTCTAGATCCCCCAGCCCCCGGGCCACTGTCTACTTCATTTTCTCCACAGCAACTCAGTCTACCCATAAGCAGACTTTATTTTTAGTCATCGTACTTGCTGATTTTCTCTGTTGCTGCAAGGTGAGGAAGAGAGGCCTCTGTCCTGCTGGTCTCGGGGTCCCCGCACCTAGGAGGCGGGCTATAGTTTATTTCAGACACGAGATTTCTATAGGGCTCCCTTCCTCCGCTGTCAGACGGGGTGATCTATTCTGTGTTTCACTCCTTAGGGTTTTGCAGGATTAGACAAGAAGATGAGGCCATCACACCCATAGTCTGTTACTATTGGGCTGCTCTTAAAAGACTCTAAATTTTGCAAGAAGCTTCCCCGTCATCAGAGCCCTTTTGAGGTTGAACCGTGGCATCCGCCCCTGAAAAGAATACCCACAGCACTCCTCCCAGCGAGGAAAACTGGGAGTCTATTGAAAATAAATTAGCAATGCCTCGTTCTCCATGAGAAAGTCTCGGGGAGACTTATAATTTTATTTTTTCTAAGCGTGCAGAATAACATAAATCAAAAGGAGCCATAGCCCACCTTGTGTTTTGACTACTTTGACCCTCTTCAACCTCTGCCAATTTTTATCTCATTTTTGTTTAACTTTATACATCAGAGTTTAATTTGAGAGCTGGTCAAGAAGACAGTGATGTATAGGTTATATCAAGTGCAGCTGAAATTACCCTGTCCCCAGGGACTTCGGGCCGAAGGGAGGATCCCCGTCCCGTTTCAGGGGGTAGAAGAGGAATGGTACACTTTGCCCCTTGAACCCAGCCTCCCTCCACCCAGCAGCCTTCATCTCTGCCTCTCATTTATTGATTTGGCCGGGTTTGAAGAGCTCACGAGATTGCATCCAGCCACCGCCTCGCACTTCCCGGTGCGGCCACGGGCTCCAAGCCTCGGCAACTGTGGACGATGTCATTTTAGGAACCAGACAAAGAGTTCTATTAGCATTGATTTTTCCTCTTGTTTTAAATTGGTATCTTCTCTGGGAAAGTGTGTCCAGTTGGCAGCACCGTGTGGCCAGAGAGAATGCTGGCCTTGCTTTTCTGAATGTCCAGAACAGTGCCTGACATCCCCCGCCCTTGCCCCCTGACCCCGATTACTCGGTAAGAATTGACGCATGAATGAATGAAAGAACGAATGAATGAACGGCTTTCTGCTTCTTCATTAATGGTGGTGTTCCAGCTGGCCTCAAGTGTTTTTGGAGAGGATAAACACAACAGATGAGCTGGGTCACTGACTTAAGGACTGGTGAGATGCTATCCTTCCCAGAAACTTTCCAAATGTGGCTTTGGGATGCTTGAGACCAGAAGGGACCTTGAGATCCTCCCACTGAACTCTCATCTGTCAAACCAATGTTCACCAAGACAGCCTGGCCAGGGGCTGCACAACCTCTATCAAACTCCTCTAGGGACAAGACAGGGACAACCTCAAGCCATAACCCACGGGTTAGCATTTTTTAAATACACATTTCCTTCATGGAACTTACCAGAATTTGAAATCACATCCTTGTGCAATGTGATTGCACAATAATGCAATTGCATTATCTGATTAAAGTCTGTAGTCCCTGCCAGACCCTAAGAACACTGATAAGTTCTGTAATGAATTCACGAGAAAAGTCTGTTTGTTCACCTGTATCCCTACGGGCACAGGGTTAACATCTAGGAAGCGCTCAGGAAGGAATCGACAGGACAACAGGTAAAAAATGTCCAGGTGTGGAAGTCCTATTACGTCTAATCCCAAAGTCCAGTAAAGGGGTTAAGGGACGCAGTGAGAGCTAGCTGGATTTGGGCCTAAGGTGAAGATGCCAACACCGGCAAATATCTCTGGTAGATTCCTTGCTCTAGACTCGCACGGTCCCAAACCGTAGCTCTTCGCCGCCTCGGGAGGCTATCGTGTGCTTAAAACGTGACCGATCTGAACTGCAAGGTGTCATACGTGTGAAACACACACCAGATTTCAAAGGTTTATGTGAAAAAATGTAAAATAACACGAATAGCGTTTATATTGATTCCGGTGCTGAAATAATAATTTTTAGACCTAATTGGTTAAATAAAATGTATTATGAAAAGTCACTTCCCCTGTTTCCTTTGCTTTTTTTTAAATGGGGCTACAACACAATTCAGAATTGCCTGTATGGGCTGCTCTATAGGCTAGCGCTGTTCCAGACTGAGGTCCTTGGAGTAATTCAAGGGTCAAGAGCCTTCGCCTGAGTGCTTGTCAGCCAACCGGCCGAAGCAGCTCTGTTTCGCACCTAGACTGGTTTTAGGTATTTCACTGCCCAAACAGAGGCTTATACTTTTGATTTGGTCTTTTATTTTGGGGATGTCATCCCGAAGAAATCATCTGAAATGTGAAAAAGAAATTCTCTATACACGAAGGTCTTATTTACAGCATTATATAATATGAATGAAAAATAGGAAAGAGCCCAAACATCTAAGTAGTAGAATAATGGTGTCCTGAACTCAGTTACATCCATATGAAGGAAATATTACGCAGCCACCAAAAACCTCTATTTACCCCAAATGAGTGTGTAACCTGGCAGAGGGCCGTGACGACGCTGTCAAAAATGCGTTAAGTCGAAACCGCTTAAGCAATATTACTGTTTAAGTCGGGAGGAAAAGATTAGAGGAAAGCAAGTGGAGGGGGTCTAACCCAACCATTAACGGTTGTTGTCTTTGGAGAATGAGATGATAAATGACTTCTCTCTTCTTCTTTCCATTTTTTCCAACGAAATTTTATTTAATAAGCTTTTGGTAGAAGAGAATTTCACGTATCATGTCTCAAGTCAAAAGGGCCAGCCTCAGGAGTTGGCCCGAGTGTTGCAAATGGCTGTGGATGGAACGCACATCCATTCCTGCCTGTCCCTTCGAGGCACGCACGGTCACGAGGCAAATATCAAACCTGCTCCGTGAAAGTGCATCCTGCGTGGGTCATTGAGTCTCAGCCCAGTCAAGGCCTCCTCCTAAGATCCCACCTGAAGGCCACGGCTGCCTCCCTGTCTTCCCTCCCAGCATAGAGCCGGTGCCTGTGGGGGCTCCGCAGGAGCGCCCAGCCCTGGGCTGATTCCCCCGGGCTGTGTCGGGGAGACCAGCCTGGACGGCCAGCCTGCATGGCTGCATGACCTTTGCTGACTACCTTCTGATGGGCTCGTCCAAAGGGCCGTCCTGGTGGGAAAGCGAAGGATGAGGAGACAGGGCCGTCCAAGGGTGCCATCCCCTGGTCACCTCCCTGTAGGTCTTCTGAAGGTCACGGCTCTAAAGACGCCCCTGGCCACATTCCATCTGTCCTCCGGACCCCAGATGCAATCCCCTGCCCTGCGGACCCGGGAGTTACATCAGTTCTCTGATTCTTCTCTTGTGCTCTGCTCACCTTTCCCTTCACCTTCGCCAACAGCCTCTTTGGGAGATCCTCTTGCGTAATCCTCATTTGAGGGCACTCTCTCCCTTCTGCCAGGACCCCAATCTGACGCAGCACTCCAGCAGGGACCGCACCACGCACTGTACCGAGAACAGAGGCATCGAGCCCATTCTAGAAGGTTCCGTGTCCCTGAGCCTTGTGTCTGGAGGGGAGGGGCTGAGCGCTGGCCTACAGACTTGAGTTCAAGTTCAAGCCCTACCCCTTCAAATGGCCATGAGGTTCTTAGCACGTTCCTTACCTCTCCTGGTCTCACCACCCCCATCTGCAAAGTGGGGCGAGAACACCTACATTTCATTCGGCGTTGGGCGGATTAAACGAGAGAAGATACCTACACTTCTTAGCTTGTTGCCAGGTGTGCAGGAACCCCCGAGTGCACGTTAGCTGTAGTATTATCGCTGTAATCCACGGGGGCTGTCAGTCTGGTGATTGCAAATGGCCCTCGTCCTACCACTTCCAGAGACTCGCTGCCAGAGGGGCTAAGCCCTTCCCTGCCCTCCTGAGCTGCACAGACTGTGGGGAAGGACGCCAACCCTGCCCCACACTCTGCGCCGCCCCCGGATGCTCCCACGCATGAGGGGTCAGGGGGCTAGTCACAGAGAAAGAGGAGGGGAGAAGCAGCAGGAGATAAATTGCATTTTGAGAAAATCATTTGTTTATTTAAATACCGTACTTGTGAAAAACACCAGAATGAGAAATATGGGCATTTGTGGTAATAATCCAAACGGGGGAAAGGGATATAAATGATCAAAAATCCAGGGAAGAATTATAAGACATTTGAAATAAAAATCTGCATCTTTAAAATAGCTCTACTTCAACCTCAGGATGAGGGTATCTTTTAAAAGCTCTTTGAAGACACTTCTCCACTCTCTTTGTCTCTTTTCTTTATAAGGGCATCTTCTCTTTAACTCCCTTTGGGAAACTTCTTATAAATGAGGCTTTGCATCTCTAGGGATTACTCTGGTTAGGAAAGTGTTTTATTAAAAAAATATATGTTTGCCACAGAATGCTGAGCGATATAATTAGCCGGTCCCTTCTGTTTTATTTTAAAAGGCTGTATGGCCAAGTTCTAATTAAACATATTCTCAGGACGTTTGAAATGTGAAGGTGCCTCAGAAATGGGCACTCAGATGAAAGAAGAGGAGGTGTGGGGGATGAAAGCAGGGGCTTCGGGCCACAGCATACTCGCGGGTTAACCTCGTCCCTGCTCCTGAGCGCACAGCGACCCTGATTGATAAGCTGGTCCCAGTTCCCCTTCAGTGGGACCCTGCCCTGCATCTGGGAGGCGGAGTCCCAAGGCTCATGCTTCTAGGGCAGGATAAGGGATATAGGTTCCCGCATCTGTAGTGAGAGTTGCTCCTCTCCCCCGCCAGCTCTGACATTCCGATTGCACGTTTGGATGGGCTCCTTTGCCTAGTTCTTGCCACACAACACCACCATGCTCCCAACGCCCGTACTGCATTTTGCTTCATGGGTTTTGGAATAAAACCAGAGGCCATGGGATCTTGCTCCTGATGGTACTAGATAAAGCTAGGCTGGCTCAGCTGAGAGAGGGGCCACGCTCTGTGCTCATTTGTAAGATGGGTAGAAGGATGCTTCCCTGTGTCCCTTCAGAGAAGCAAACGCCCTGAAAATTGAAATGTCCTGTCTGCACGTGGCAGGATGCCCGAGGAGCCCCTAGGAGCTGAGAGTTTTGAAGTATCGCTTCTTAATCTCCGCTCCCCGCCCCGCCACGTCCCTGCCCCATGTAGCGCCCTTGCTCCCTGTGAAACACTTCCACACCCATTAAAACCTCTTTAGAAGTGAGAGAGCTCTCATTCCTTGCTGGTGGGGATGGAAAACGATACGGCCACTTTGGAAAACAGTTTGGCAGCTTCTTATAAAGTTAAACACACTCTTAACATACGACCCGGCCCCCGGCGATCCCACTTCTGGGTGTTGAGATCCAGGAGAAATGGACACTTATGTTCACACCAAACCTGTGTGCCCATGTTTCTGACAGCTTACTTCATTATCCCCCCGAAACTAGAAACAGCGCAGTTGTCTTCCAACTGTGCGTGGATAAATAAACCGTGGGACCTCCATACAAAATATGGATTCAATCCACGCACGGGTCAATCAATCTCAGATACATTACATTCAGTGAAAGAAGCCAGACCGAGAAGGTGACGTCCCATAGAATTCCATTTAGATCGCATTTTGGAAAAGGCAAAGCTATAGGGAGGAAGAACAGATCAGTGCTTCCGGGTGTGGGTGATGTGGGAGTGAGGGGCAGGAGGATCCCGGGACTACAAAAAAGCAGCAAGGTCGTGTTTGGGGTGACAGAGCTATTCCAAACGTTAGTTGTGGTGGTGGTTCCATGACTCTATAAATCTGTCAAAACTCAGAGACATTAGGGGAAGAAAGGGAAAAGTGAAGGGGGGGTAATCAGAGGGGGAGGCAAACCCTAAGAGACTATGGACTCCGGGAAACAATCTGAGGGTCTCAGAGGGGTGTGGGGAGTAGGGGGATGGGGTAGCCCGCTGATGGGTATTAAGGAGGGCACGTGTTGTAATGAGCATTGGGTGTTATATGCAAATAATGAATCACGGGACACTGCATCAAAAACTAATGATGACTAACATAACAATTAAAAAAAAAACAAAACTCAGAGACCTATATACCGAAAGAGCAAATTTTACTCTATGAAAATTTAAAAACTGAGTTTTAGAAACCTGCAGTCTTGATGGTCAATGTGTTGGCCTTTGAGGTTGACCCTCCTCCCATCCTTTTCCATTTTCTCCTACAAGGGATGCTCATTAACCCATCAAGGCATGGCATTCGCTGGTGATCACGACTGGTCCACAGAATGGGGCCCTGAAAACGGAAGGGAAGGATGGAGGTCACACGGATCAGGGATAAGTTTCTGATTCTCGTTTCTGTTGGATGTGGACTAAGAAGCAAGCAGTCCTATTTACTCTTTGAGGCCCTCCTGAAATCACGAGACCACTGGGGACGAGCCGATGCTGAGAACATAGAGCTAAGGGTTCCGAGGGCAGAGCAAACTGGGTTTCTGTTCGTATAATCGAGCCAGGATTCACCACTAGACAATTTCCTTAAGCCAGTGTGAGTCAGGGGCCGTGTCCCTTGGCCACTAAAGCCTCCTCGGAAGTGCACTTAGGGGTCTCCTCGAACCATCTCCAGTTCCGAAGCCACTTGAAACAATGTCTGGGAAACAACAGGACGCGTACCTCCAACAGAAAATGGGAAAAGGACTTGGACAGGGCCCTCTGGAAAAGGAAATCCAAGTGACCACACACGCACCAACAAATGCTCAATCTCCTTAGCATTCATGGGAACACAAGCTAAACATGGGGGGACAGCAACCACAACCCCTAGATTAGGAAGCATGAAAAATGAGGGAAAAAAAAAAAAGCTAATAATACCATAGGCTGACAAGGAGGGGGAACAATGGAAAGACTTAAAAACAGCTTCTGGGAGCGAAAAGTGACATCCTCTCTTTGGAGAACAGTTGCGAGTTGTCAGTCTATGTGCTGGACGATGGAGCAATGCCACTTCACGTATACGTGTCACAAACGGGCTCTTGCACACGTGTGCACAACACACGAGTAAGTGTGTTTCCAGTGGCGTTTTGCATAATAGCTGAACAACTGGGAAAAAAAAAACCTACTATATTGCAACATAGTAGTGGTCCACAGCTTTGAAAGTGACCAAGGGCGTGCATCCACAAGTTAGGTCTCAGATATCATGCGGAGTGAAAGAAAGAAGACACAAAATAATTCGTGCAATACCATTTCGCTTGTGTAAAGCTGGAAAACACGCACAGTGATGAGCACCTGTGTGCTAAAACCACAAAGCAAGGCAACAAAGTGATCAGTGTGAAAGTCAACATGGTAGTGGCCTCTAGGAAAGGGGGTTCTTATGGGGAGGTGTTGGGGGGGACCTCTGGTGATAGAGCGGTGGTTACCTGGTTGTTGGTTTTATAATATTATTTAAAACAGGGGCGCCTGGGTGGCTCAGTGGGTTAAAGCCTCTGCCTTCGGCTCAGGTCATGATCTCAGGGTCCTGGGATCGAGCCCTGCATCGGGCTTTCTGCTCAGCAGGGAGCCTGCTTCCCCCTCTCTCTCTGCCAGCCTCTCTGCCTACTTGTGATCTCTCTCTCTCTGTCAAATAAATAAATGAAATCTTTAAAAAAATAATATTATTTAAACCATACAGGTGAGTTACACATTCTTCTACATTCGTAACATATCTCACATACAGAAACATAAGGAGTTAAAAAAAAAAA
>JAPYYM010002940.1:0-11709 GCA_028534135.1 Potos flavus
TTGTTTTCTATTTTAGATTCCACATTTAAGTGAAATCATATGATATTTGTCTTTCTCTGACTGGCTTATTTCACTTAGCATAATACCTCTAGGTCTACTCATGTCGTTAGAAATGTCACACTTTTTTCTTTCTTATGACTGAGTAATATTCCATATATATATAGAATATATATGGAATATATATATATATATTATATATATTTCAAATATATATATTTTTATATATTCACATCTTCCTGGTCCATTTATTTTTCAATGGACACTTAGTTACTTCTATATTTTGACTATTGTAAATAATGCTGCAATAAACAAAAGGGTGAATATATCTTTTTTGTTTTTATTTGCTTTGGGTAAATACATAGTACTGGAATTACTGGATTATATGGTAGTTCTATTTTTAATTTTTTGAGGAACCTCCATACTGTTTTCCATAGTGGCTACACCACTTCCCACCATCAGTACATGAGGGTTCCTTTTTCTTCAATCTCTCCAATACTTGCTTCTTGTCTTTTTTTTTTTTAAAGATTTTATTTATTTATTTGACAGAGAGAGAGATCACAAGTAGGCAGAGAGGCAGGCAGAGAGAGAGGGGGAAGCAGGCTCCCCGCTGAGCAGAGAGCCTGATGCGGGGCTCGATCCCAGGACCCTGAGACCATGACCTGAGCCGAAGGCAGAGGCTTTACCCAATGAGCCACCCAGGCGCCCCGCTTCTTGTCTTTTTGATACTATCCATTCTGATTGGTGTGAGGGGATATCTTATTGTGGTTTTGATTTATATTTTCCTGATTAAGAGTGATGTTGAGTATCTTTTTACTTGTCTGTTGACCATTTGTATGTCTTCTTTGAAAAAAATTCTGTTTAGCTCCTCTATTTTTAAATTAGACTTTTTTTATGTTATATGAGTTCTTCATATGTTTTGGGTATTAACCCCTTATCAAATATATCATTTGCAAGTAACTTCTATTCAGTAGGTTGCCTTTTTGTTTTGTTGATAGTTTCCTTTGCTGTGCAAAAGCTTTTTATTAAAAAAAAAACTTTTTATTTTGGTGTAGTGCCAATAGTTTATTTTTTCTTTTGTTTCCCTTGTCCCTTGAGACATATCTGAAAAAAGTGTTGCTAAGTTCAGTGTCAAAGTTATTACCACTTATGTTTATTCTAGGACTTTTATGGTTTCAGGTCTCATATTTAAATCTTTAATCCATTTTGAGTTTATTTTTATGTATAAGAGAGTGGTCCAGTTTTCCCAGCATTGTTTATTGAAGAGACCTTCTTTTTCCCATTGTATATTCTTGCCTCCTTTGTTATAGGTTAATTGACCATGTAAGCATGAGTTTACTTCTATTCTGTTGTTCATGTGTCTTTTTGTGCTAGTACCATACTGCTTTGATTACCATAGCTTTGTAGTATATCTTTTTAAAAAATATTTATTTGAGAGGGTGGGGAGAGAGAGAGAGAAGGGGCAGAGGGAGAGGGAGAGAATCTCAGACTCCCCGCTGAGCATGAAGTCCTACTTGGGGCTGGGATCTCACAACCCAGAAATCATGACCGGAGCCCAAATCAAGAATTGACTGCTGAACTGATTGGGCCACCCAGGTGCCCCTGTAGTGCATCTTGAAATCTGAGATTGTGATACCTCCAGTTTTGTTTTCTTTCTCAAGATTGTTTAGGCTATTTGGGATCTTTTGTATTCCCATATAAATTTTAAAATTATTTTAGTTCTGTGAAAATGCTATTGGTATTTTGATAGGGATGACATTGAATCTGTAGATTGCATGTGTAGTATGAACCTTTTAATTACTTTAATTCTTCTAATCCATGAGCATGGCTATCTTTCCATTTGTTTGTGTTATCATTCATTTCTTTCATCAGTGTTTTATATTTTTCAGAGTACAGGTCTTTTACCTCCTTGGTTAAGTTTATTTCTAGGTATTTTATTATTTTTGGTATAATTCTACATGGAATTATTTTCTTAATTTCTGATATTTTATTATTCATGTATAGAAGCACAACACATTTCTGTATATTAACTTTGTACCTATAACCTTAATGAATTCATTTATTACTTGTAATAGCTTTTTGGTGGAGTCTGTAGGGCTTTTATGTATAGTAGCATGCTATCTGCAAATAGTGACAGTTTCTTATCAATGTAGATGACTTTTAGCTTTCTTTCTTATCTGACAGCTATGGCTAGGATTTCCAGTATTATGTTGAATAAAAATGATGAGAGTGGACATCCTTGACTTGTTCCTGGTCCTAAAGGAAAAGCTCTCAGTTTTTCACCACTGAATATGATGTTGCTATGGGTTTTTCCTATGTGGCCTTCATTATGTGGAGGTATGTTCCCTCTAAACCCACTTCATTGAGAATTTTTATCAGGATGTTGAATGGATGTTGAATTTTGTCAAGTGCTTTTTCTGCATATTGAGATGAAATGCTTTTTATTCTTCATTTTGTTAGTGTGATATATCATATTGATTTACAGATATTGAACCATCGTTGCATCTCTAGAGTAATTGCACTCATCATGGTGAATGATCCTTTTAATGTGTTGTTGAATGTGATTCATTCATATTTTGTGAGACCTAAACTATATTTTACATGAATTTTAGCATAGTTCAATACTGTAAAATGTGCTGCATAGTACAGAATTAAAATGTGCCCCCAGTTATTGAGTGAGATTTATTTCAGGGCTTCTACCCTTTAGAGTAGAGCAGAATCTTACTGGTCTATGCTAAAGATCTCCTCAGGCCCCTATGGAGACTTTATTAAGAAAGGGCTAAGTGTGATAACCTTTTCATGGTGAGAATTTGAAGGGTGGGAGAGTGTTACTGAGTCTCAGCACCAGGAATACAACTAAGGGTATAAGTAAATTAGGGCAAGTAATTTGCATTACAGCATGCTGTCTAAGGGCTGTCAATTTAGATTTTCAGTAGTTTCTAGAATGGTACTTTCATTTATTTGTTGCCCTTATACCTTTTGGTAATTCTTTATAGTGCTAATATTTTATTTTAGTAATTTTGGGGATGCAAAAAAAGAAAATTGACAAAACCATATGTAAATTTCAGGCTTGTGGAGAAGAGTCAAGTACAGGATGAGTAGAATCAATGGAAACAAATGATTCTCTAGGGTTTGTTATAAGGAGATAAGAAAAGCATAGGGAATTATTTTGGGATAACATGTGGCTGTTATATTAAAAAGAAGATATTCACATGTGCTTTAGAAATAGAATAAACCAACAACAACAACAAAAAAGAAATAGAGTAAACCTAGCAAAGAAAAATATATTATCATTGCAACAATTGGCTCCTTATATTTCCTATATATAGAGCATCTCCATTTTAGTATTTTACTAATATCTCAAACTCAAAATACTTAGTACTAAATTTATCAATTTTTCTCTTTACATTTTTTATTATTTCCAAAATTAGAACAGGATTAGAATCTTTCATTGTTGGGAAAATATGATATATTCTCAGTAATTTCATGCAAATAACTGATTAAATATATATATAAAAATATATAACTATAAAGCTTTATTTGTTATGGAGGTCCACATTCATATTTGTGAAATTCTGCAAAATCTCTAGGTTTAAAAATTGTGGCTTTTAATATAATAAGCTGGAAGAAAAAAATTAAGCAGAGCAGAATTATCTGTATTATCACCTTTTAACAAATACTGAAAAAGGGGCTCCTGGGTGGTTAAGCAGCTGCCTTCAGCTCAGGTCATGATTCCAGGGTGGTGAGATCGAGCCCCGCATCAGGCTCCCTATTCTGTGGAGAGCCTGCTTCTCTTTCTCCCTCTGCCTGCCTCTCTGCATACTTGTGCTCTCTATCTCTCCGTCAAATAAATAAGTAAATAATATTTTAAAAAATAAATAAATACTGAAAAAAAATCTCAATGAGCACATGTGTTTGTGTGGCCAATTATATTGGCACTAAGTCATGCTACTTTAATTTTCCCGAGCTAATAATAAAAGCATTGAGTTAAATATTCTACCTTTGTGATACATTCAGTCACAGTAAGGAAACAAATGATGTCCTGTACAGAAAACTGTATAATTCAGGTATAGAAAAGAAATGGGAGAATTGAGGTATACTGTGTCACATAACCATAGAAACCTCCAGAATTAAGAGCCCATGATGAAATACCTATTATCAGTTATGTCAGCAGCAGTGATTTTCAAATGTCATTCATCATATAAATTTGAATGTAAAGATTTTTATTCATATTTGACATATACATTTGATTTGATACACTGCTCTTCAAAAGCTAGAAGCATTAAATGTTGAATTTGTGCATATTCAAGTAACATTATAAGAAAATAGTCAACATGGGTTGTTCACATATTACTCAAGTTTGAGAAACACTGCTGTAATAGAACTGCTGAGTGTATAAAGAGTCTATGTGTATTAATCCTTAATGAATCCCTAAAGTTCAAGAAGTAGAGCCAATCTATCTATCTAAAATTTTCTCCCCACTAGAATATTTCATAAAACCTATCATTCATCCCCAGTGTTTTTCTAACACATCAGGTATATTTCCCACTGTTGCATCTATATTCCCTGCTTACTCCCTTGACTCAAATTGCTCTCTGTCCCATCCTCACTGCCTTTACTTGACTAAATATCTCAACTAACAACTTCTTTCCACTCCTGACTTACTGTAATATATATTCTTCTGGAAGTATTATTTGTCACTTGACACATTTTACTAATTCATTCACTAGAGAAGAAATCTAGTCATGAGATTTTCTTTGTGGAAATTATTTTGATTATTAATTCAATTTCTGTACTTCTGTAGTTCTATTCAGATTTTCTATTATTTTGGTCAATTTCTATAGTTTTTGTCTCTAAGAATCTGTCCATTTTATCTAAGTAATGTAATTTTTAGCACATAATTGTTCATAATATTCTCTAACAGTACATTTTATTTCCATAACCTTGTTTATTTAATTTGCGAGTTTAGGAAATTGTGTCTTCTCACATCTTTGCTTGGCTTGTCAATTTGTTGATTTTTTAAATTTCTGAAAGCTAACTGGTTTCGTTGCTATTCTGTATTATTATTTCTATTCTATAATACATTTATTTCTGTTCCAATACTTATCAATTTTCTAGTTTCTTTATGTGGAAACTACATTACCTGAAAATATTCTTATGTGTTTAAAACTAATTTTTTTCTGCAAGCATAAATTTAACTGCATCTTATAAATTTTGATATGTTTTCTTTTTATTCATTTACACTTATTTTCTAATTTTCCTTGTGATTTATTCTTTGATGCATTGGTTAAATTGTTGCTTAAATTTCACATTATTTTGACTTTCTCAAATTTTCTTCTGTGTTCATTGGTGGTGAGAGAACATTTTGTATAATTTATATTCTTTTAAATATATTGAAATTTGTTTTATGGCCTCACAGTGTCTATTTTGGTGAATGTTCCAAGTGCACTTAAAATGAGTATGTATTCTGCTACTGTGGAATGGTGTGCCAATCTGTCTTTTAATTGCATTGTTTAATCCATTCACAGGACACAGGTAGAATTTATGTCTGTCATTTTGTTATTGACTTTTATAAATGTTATGTATTTTTCTATTTCTTTATTCCTCCATTACTGTCCTTTTTGATAAATTGATATTTTCTGGTATACCAATTTAACACAATTGTCATTTCTTTTACTATATATTTTGTGTGTGCTTAATGATTGCTTAAAATGATTACAATCTAGTTTAGATTAATAGCAACTAAATTTCAATGGGACACAAAAATCTATTCCAATACAGCTTCATTCCCTCTTCTTTCCTTTGTACTTTTATGTTCATATATATTACATCTTTATACTCTATATTTCCATAAACATATCTCTGATTATAGCTTTATGCAGCTGTCTTTGAAATCGGATAGGAAGAAAGAGCAGTTACAAAAAATCAATTACACTATTATTTACCTGTTTAGTTACCTTTATTAGTTTCTTTAAGTGAATTTGAGATACTTTTTAGTGTCTTTTTGTTTCAGTGAAAAGGAGCCCCTATATTATATCTTATACAGAAGATTTAGGGACTGTTTTTCTTAGTTTTTGTTTTGGTGGTCCTTAATTGCTCCCTTACTTAAAAAAATATATATATATATGTATATATTTGAATATAGAATTCTTGGTTGACAGGATTTTTTTTTTTCTTTCCTTCAAAATTTTGAATATTTCATCTCATTGCCTCTGGCTTCCATACTTTCTGATGAGAAATCAGTTGTAAATCTTATTGAGGAGCCCCTGAACGTGAGGAGTCATTTCTCTGTGCTTTCAAGATTCTATGTCCTTTTGACAGTTTGATTAAAAAGTGTCTAGGTATGGATCTCTTTGAATTTATCCTAATCACAGGTCACTGAATATTATAGATGCATAGATTAATATTTGTCACTAAATTTTGTAAATTTTCAGAACTTTGTTTTTTCAAGTATTTTTTTGTCCATTCCTTTCTTTCTTCTCTTTCTGGAACTCCCATTGTACAAGCATATTGGTACACTTAATTTTCATAGAACTCTGGGACTTTATTAATTTTCATTAAAAAAAATTGCTTCCGGGGTGCCGGGGTGGCTCAGTGGGTTAAAGCCTCTGCCTTCCGCTCAGGTCATGATCTCAGGGTCCTGGGATCGAGCCCCGCATCAGGCTCTCTGCTCAGTAGGGAGCCTGCTTCCCGCTCTCTCTCTTTGCCTGCCTCTCTGCCTACTTGTGATCTCTCTCTCTCTCTCTCTGTCAAATAAATAAATAAATAATCTTTAAAAAAAAAAAAAAATTTCTTCCACAGACTGAATAATCTCAACTGACTCTTCAAGTTGGCTGATTTTTCCCTCTACCTATGTAGCACTGCTACTATGATGTCAAATGAAATTTTAAATTTTAGTTATTGTAGTTTTCAACTTTCTTTTGGTTCTGTTTTATAATTTTTATTTTCTGTAATAGTCTCTGTTTGCTGAAATATTACTCCCATATCTGCCTTAAGTCTTTAGACTATTTCCTTCTGTTCTTTGGATATTATCAAAATAGTTGGTTTAAATCTTTGTCTATTAAGTAAAACATCTAGGCTTCCTCAGGGACAGTTTATATTGACTCTTTTATTTTTATTTTATTTATTTATTTATTTTTTTGCCATATATACGCGATAATATCCTGTTTCTTTCAATGACATAATTTCCGTTTGAAAGTGAGGTTCAGCAGTTTTCCTTGAATAAATAAGCCTCAGATTCTGGTAAGTATTTGGTTAATTTCCAGAGTTATAAAAAGGTGACTCTAACAAATTTCTTTCCAGTGTTCTTGCTGTTTTTACAGATGACAAGAATTTTTGAGGTCCTTCCTTTCCATTCACTGACATCATTCCCAAAATATCATTAAAATTAAATCCCTTTAGTCAGGATTCATTAATGAAATTTCCACTATTCCCTATTTCCATATGCCTAGCACTCTATACATACTCTTTGACCTGCCTTTGAGGACTTTGAGTGTGCAGCCCTTTGTATCAATTCATGTATTTTGAATTTCTAGGTCAAATGTGAAATTATTATTTTGGTAATTTATAACCCAAGGAATTATAAAGGTCACCACCTAATCGCACACCTACTAAAATGTAATACTATATTATTTTTACATCTTTGCTAATGTGAAACTTTAAAATGCTCTCATGCTTGCTTAAATTTGTATTTTTTACAAAAGATTGGATTCCATATATTAATTTATAATCTGTTTCTGCTTGTGTTAATTGTTTAATCATCTAGTTTGCCCTTTTCGCCCATAGTTTAATTTGTGTTTAGTTTGCAATTCTATTGAATTGCAAAAAGCAAATTACAGATTGTGTTACTTAAGGGGGATTCACTGAATGTGCAGAGAAATGTTTAAGAAACTTCAAGCTAGACTTCTTATGAATCTGAATTTTATATAGTGTTTGGCATACTATGAAGGGTTTTTGAATATGAAAGCAGGTCTAATGCCCCAACAGTAGCAGGTTGTTCTATGCATGACCTAGTTCTTTCACTGTTTATTACTATATCCATATTTTTTTCTTCTTTGTATTCTATTAATCTCTATAATATACTTACACTTTTAATGTTTCTGCTTCCTCATGGATTCTGTTGTTGTTTCTGTTTGCTATTCTTTCATTTTGTGTTATTCTCTGCAACTGCTTATTTATTCCATTTAGTTGATATTCAAACAACCAAGAGAGATTTTTTAATTGGGTAAGACTATAACAACCCATTATGAATCCTGTCAGTTGCATAAAGCTTTCATACTTGTCCACTTCATAAGTTATTGGTCATTATAGACAGCTGAATTTGTTAATGTGTCCATCTAGCTGGTTTTTGTAAGGTTGATATGGTATATTAGGTTATAAAAGCAAAAGGAAACTGCCAAATATGAGTAATGAGCAAACTGACAAACTAAGAGTTTTTGTAAGATTGCATCTTTCATAGCACATCTAATGAAGAACTTCATTAGCTTGAGAATATATACATTTCCTCAAATTTATACTCCTCTATATTGTATTCCTATTCTTTTGAATAACAAATTGCGACAGTTGCATAAAAAAAAAAATCAACCATTATTATCTCATATTATCTCTGGGTCAAGAATCTGAATATTGTTTAGCTGAGTCCTCTGTTAAGGGTCTCATCAGTCTTAAATCAAAAAGTTGGCTGTGTTTTCAGCTCAGATTTTAGATCCTCTTCCAAGCTCGCTAAGTGTCAAAATTCTTTTTTCTTTCTTTTCTTTTTTATTAATAGTTTTAGTATTGAAGAGTCCATTTTCTTGCAAGGTGTTAGGAAAGGACTACCCCCCCCCACCATAAGTCCTCAAATAACACTGTAGCTTACATCAAGGCCAGCAAAGTAATTCTTTCTAATTCTACTATGACAGAGTCTTATATATCATAATTATGGAGCAGCTTATCCCAATACCTTGTCAAACGATGTAACCTAAATAAAGTATATATACCTTCAGATTCGCAATATCCACCCAAACTCAAGGGGGAATGGTTATACAGAGCATATATATCAGGGGACAGGAATCTTGAGGGAGCATCTTATATTTCTCATAAGGTGTAATTTTATATATGAATTTAGATCATTTCTTATCATCACCACAGTTGTCATAATATCTGTGACAATATAGATGACCTTCATGCTACTGTTTTTGCTTGAGCTCTAAAGCTGTTCTGTATTTCTTGATTTGTAAAAAGCTTCTTCATCCTGCTTAGAATGCCAAATGCATCTAGCCCTACATGCTGTATGTGTGACTTAAATTAGAAATTCCAAAGAAGGCTTTTAATCTCACCTTAACTACAGCATTTGAAATACTATCCCAAATGTGTACACTCAGATTGTCAGGAACTCCTGGGGCAAAAAATTGCGGGATAGGAGAGTTACAAAGAGAAATTTGTTACTTTCTATCCCCTCCCCTACTGATACAAATGTTGTAAAATATTTGAGGTAAAACATATGTATACATATATAAACTGTAAGTATGGGACCAAATCAAGCTTCATAGAATTCACACATAGAACCACAAACTACATAAAGAAATACAGTCTGGACTATTACCCAGAAATTCCTTTTGAGAGCCATCCTACCACTGGTTTTTCCAGAGGTAGATGCTATTCTGAGTTTATCTTTATATTCTATGTAAATGAAACAAGGGTACATGCTCCTTCATGTCTGGTTTATTACGCTCAACATTTTGTTTGTAAGATTCTTTCATGAGTTTGCTACGTATAAGTGTTTGATTGAATGAATACACTACAATTTGTTGATCTACTTTCTTTGGCTGTTTTTGGAGATTTTCTTTTTGTGTATGCTTTTTGAAAATTTTACTGATATATGTATTTATTTCCTTTCTTCCTTTCTTTCTCTGTTTGGGGTTTCATAACTTGAATCTTTGGGCTGATGCCCTTTATTAGGTTTTGAAAATTGCTAGCTCTGTTTCTTCATATATTATTTCTATTCAAACCTTTCATTACTCCAATTATACACATGATAAAATATTTTCACTGTGTCCTGCTTTTCTTTTATACTCTTTCCTAGGTTTGTAATCAATTATCATCCCTGTGGAGAAGTTTGTATATTTCCTGTTGACCTGTCTTCAAATCTACTGGGAAACTTTCCTTGCATATGTGTTCTCTTCTGTCACATAACTATTTCTTTTTAAATATTTTTTTAATTGAGGGATAATTGACATAAAGCATTAATTTGGTTTCAGGTCGTACAACATAATATTTGTATGCATTACAAAATGATCACTATGGTAAGTCTAGTTACCATCTGCCATCATAAAAAGTGAACTTTTAAGATTTACTCCTTCAATAACATTTAAGTATGCTTTACAATATTATTGACTATAGTCAGCATGCTCTACATTATGTCCCCATATCTTACTTTATAACTGAAAGTTTGTACTTTTTAACCCCCTTCACTTACATCATCACATTTCTTCTGGTAATTAGCATTGTGTTCTCTGTATCTATGATTTTTATTTTGTTTGTCCACTTGTTTTTATTTTTATTTTTTATTGTTATTCACCATACAGTGAATCATTAGTCCACTTGTTTTTTAGATTCCACATATAATGGAATTTGTCTTTGTCCCATTTCTATCACTTTTCACAATTACCTTAAATTCCATCCATGTTGTCACAAACAGCAAGGCTTCATTTTCTATGACTGAATAATATTCCATTGTATGTATATACCACATTTGCTTTATCCATTAACCCCCTAATGGGCATATAGGTTGTTTCCATATCTTGCATATCAGTAAATAATGCTGCAATGAACACTATCTTTTTGAATTAATATTTTCATTTTCTCCAGGTAAATACCCAGAAGTGGGATTGCTGAATCATATGGCAGTTCTATTTTTAATTTTTTGAGAAAAATTCAGTTTTCCACAGTGACTAGACCAATTTACATTCCCACCAATAGTGCACAAGGGCCCCCGTTTTTCTGCATCCTTTCAACACTTGTTATTTCTTGCCTTTTTGATAATAGGCATCCTAACAAGTGTGAGGTAATATCTCCTTGTGGTTTTGATTTGCACTTCTCTGATGATTGGGGATGTTCAACACCTTCTCATGTACCTTGGAAAAATGTCTATTCAGGATCTCTACCCATTTTTTAGATTTTTTTGTTATTGTGTTTTATGAGTTTTTTATATGTTTTTAAGATCAACCTCTTTATTAAATAAGGATTTGCAAATATTTTCTTCCCTAGTGGGCTTTTTATTTTTTATTTTGTTCATTTCCTTTGTTATATAGAAACTTCTCAATTTGATGTCTCATTTGTTTTTCTTTGTTGTCTTTGCTTTTATTTTTTTTAAAGATTTTATTTATTTATTTAATTGACAGGGGGGTGGGGCAGAGAGAGAGAGAGAGAGAGAGAGAGAGAAGGAGAAGCAGGCTTCCCACTGAGCAGGAAGCCTGACATAGGGCTTGATCTGAGGACCCTGGAATCATGACCTGAGCTGAAAGCAGCGGCTTAACCAACTGAGGCACTCAGGCGCTCCTGTGTTTGCTTTTAAAGTGAGATCCAGGGATTCATTGCCAGGACCAATGTGAAGTAGATGACCACCTGTTTTCTTTTAAAAGTTTTATGGTTTCAGGGACGCCTGGGTGGCTCAGTTGGTTAAGCGGCTGCCTTCGGCTCAGGTCATGATCCCAGGGTCCTGGGATCGAGTCC